>JAPXFY010003943.1:0-19745 GCA_030674185.1 Monoplex corrugatus | reverse complement strand
CGTTCATCCAGCCGCTAACGCCGGAAGGTCGTAGATAATCACTTGCCGGCACATTTCCAATTGATTGTCCGCCAATAAAAAAAATTTTTTTTGAGATGAAAATAAACACTACTACCACCCTAACTTGGCTAACGGCAAAGAGGCGGTGACGCACGCTTCATTCACGCAACACATCCAGTCAAGCGATACTGCTCCACGAGCCCACTTCTTTCAACGACCTCTTAAGAAGCCAGTACAGTCCGGGTCACGGCCGAGTGATTGGGAACAGTAACACTTAACCATCCACCACGGTGCAGGTTTTTCAAGACAGATTTCACAAACCACCACTCATCCATCACCTTCCAAACCGACAAAACCCTCAAACATCTGCTGCTGCTTGTCACATCCCTTTTCGTAGTTTTTTAAACATTTTTTTAGTTCTAATATTTTTTTTTCACTTCTGCTCTGTCACTTTCAGTTACCTTTCAACTGCATCATTTCTCTATTGCCTATCCTCAGTAACTCTCAGTCGCCCTGTTCTCTCAATGTTCAATGCTCTGTCATTTTAGTGTCCACTTCTCTTTCACTTGACAAGACGGCCTGGCCTTCTGGAAACGTCGTCTGTACTCCAAAGGATCATGAACAAACAAGGTCTTTTTTCATGTTTGCTTTTACCCTGCATCTTTTACCTCTATGTATCAGAGCTCTCCCTGTCTGTATCTTTTTGTGTGTGTGTGTGTGTGGAATCGATCGCAGTCACATTAATTGCCTCCCATTGCCTTGTGCACACTGCTCGCTCGCTCGCTTCCTCCCTACCTTCCTCACCTGCAGATCAGATCCATGGCTTTCTTGTGCTCTCACCATCACTCCCGTCTCGGCGCTGGCATCAGCAGCAACCACCCTCCTGCGCAGTCAGCACCTCGGCCGGCGAAGGCATTGGCGGGTAAGTAGCCTGTCTCTGCATCACTGTGCAAACAGTGCATTACAGTGCTCATTCAACAGTGGCTTGTGCTCTTGTCCCATTTCCTGTTAAGCACCCACTCTACGTCCTTTGCATCAGGCTAACAGTCTGACGTAAGGCGGTCTTCCCCCTCCCATGTGAACAGCATCCAACAGACAAAGCCAGCAATGCTGGGTTGTCACTAGTCGAAGGGAAGCGACTCCCTTACAAAGACAGTGCCTGGCAATGGTCTTGCTTCGCGTGTGCCCGTCTCCATTGCCGTAGGCTTCCTTTCTGTTCTCTAGTGTACCTGTTGTGGGGGAGGTGCTGAGGGTAACGAGAGATAGAGATGGTTGGAAGTCCATGTGGCAGGGCACCTGATGATGATGATGATGATGACATTCTCATCTATCATCACATCATGATGAAAACATGTACCGTACTCAGTGGCCAAAAACAGGGGCAGGGAACTGGGACAGTGAAATGAAAAGTCTTTTCATTTCAGAGGATTTGAAGATTGTTATGGGTTTTTTCCCTTCCCACCAGAAAGTTCAGATTTTGTCCTCAGGGTCACTATGAACTTGCAGAAGCATCGGATGAAATTAAACTGGGGGAGGGGAGGGGAGGGGGAGGGTGTATGTATGTATGTATATGTTGTATATGTATGTGTATGTGTTGTATGTGTATATGTATATGTATGGTATGTGCGTGTGTGTGTTGTATGTGTATGTGTGTGCGTGTTTGTGTATGTGTGTGTGTGTGTCTGTTTGTTCTATGGATATGTGCGTGTGTGCGTGTGTGTGTGTCTGTCTGTTTGTCTATTGATGTGTGCGTGTTTGTGTGTGTCTGTCTCTCTGTCTATGGATGTGTGCGTGTGTCTGTCTATGGATGTGTGTGTGTGTGTGTGTGTGTCTGTCTATGGATGTGTGAGTATGTGTGTGTGTGTGTGTGTGTGCGTGTGCGTGTGTGTGTGACTATGGATGTGTGTGTGTTTGTGTGTGTGTGTCTGTCTATGGATGTGAGTGTGTATGTGTGAGTGTGTGTGTGTGTCTGTCTGTCTATGGATGTGTGAGTGTGTGTGTGTGTCTGTCTGTGTATGGATGTGTGAGTGTGTGTGTGTGTGTGTGTGTGTGTGTATGTGTGTGTGTATATGTGTGTCTGTCTGTCTGCCTGACTATGGATGTGTGAGTGTGTGTGTGTGTGTGTGTGTGTCTGTTTGTCTGTCTATGGATGTGTGAGTGTGTGTATGTGTATGTGTGTGTGTATATGTGTGTGTGTGTGTGTGTCTGTCTGCCTGACTATGGATGTGTGAGTGTGTGTTTGTGTGTGTGTGTGTCTGTCTGTCTATGGATGTGTGAGTGTGTGTGTGTGTGTGTCTGTCTGCTTGTCTGTCTGTCTGTCTATGGATGTGTGCATGTGTGAGCGTGTTCCTTTGAGAAAAAAATGTGTATGTATTTACAAGTACAGTATTCTTCATTTTTCATAACATGTGGAATAAACGTAAATCGTGCAACATATACAAACTGAGCAAGATGTTCAAACATGTAGGTTTGTTTATTGCTGTACAGATCCAAATGCTGTCAATAAACAACCACCATAATGATAGATATCACAGCCACAACCCACCATAACATATCAACAACACTACCACTATCACAGCATGCATTCCATCCTTTGTTACCCTAACCCGACAGAAAACATGTTTGTTTCATTCATATACATTTTCTGATTTTCATATTCATAGGGAAATGCTAAAGCATGTCACACAAGAAAATCAACCAAAAGAAGCAAAAGAACCAGTTTCCTTAACCCTTTGACACCTACACCCTATCCATCAACTGCAAAAACTTAATCCTTTGACTCCCTGCAGGAAGCTGGTGGATAGGGTGAGGGAGTCAAAGGGTTACGTTTCTGCATTGCTAGCATGGTTGATAATGCAGGATGCTGGTGGACAGGGTGCAGGAGACAAAGGGTTAAAACTGACATCTACAAGAAGCAAAAGAACCAGTTTCTCTTAAAACAAACATCTACCAATTTAAAAATTCTTACAAAAAAAAACAACGTTTGTGTAATAGACATCATCTACTGAATAAAAAAACACATTTATTTAGTCATATCAACACTATAGAAAGCATACATAAGAACAATGATCACATCAGCAACAATTTCAGTCAATTTTGTAAAAAGAAACAGATTGAATTGATATTAAGCATGATATCTAAACATATGCACACACACACACACGCACACGCACGCACGCACGCACGCACGCATGCACGCACTCACACATGCACACACACACACACACACACATACATTAACACAAAAATTAAGCATGCCATGATGACATAATTGAAACTGACAGACCAAAGGCAGCAAACAACCATACTGACAACAACAACAAAAAGAAAGAACACACACACACACACACACACACACACACACACACACACACACACACACACACACACACACAGAGAGAGAGAGAGAGAGAGAGAGAATCAGAACATGTGTTTAATAAAACTAAACAAGACAGGCGCAAATATTCAGCCAACTGACCTCTGTCAAGCATACACAAAATACAACAAAGAATAAATGCACAACGTTTAGCACCAAAAAAACGAATCGTCCCCCCCAGGGCTCTAAGAGACAATGCTTTTGCACCAGCCTTTCGGCTGATGCTCAGCTGTCTCAAGAGCCAGTCATTACTCCTGCACCAGCCACCTCTTGCTCCGACGGGCAGTCCTTCAATGAGGATCTTTGGTTCCTTCACATCGTGCAAGTATCTGTCAGTTATGGCTGGTGCCAGGCAGTTGTATTTGGTCGCCTTGGCCCGTCTGGCTTTCGCCAGGTCCTCTTTGCTGCCATCCCAAACGACGGTGGGGTCAACGAGGATGGCAGTGTCCCTTCGGACCAAGACAAGGTCTGGTCTGAGGGCGGTGCCGTCAACTAAGAAGGTAGGCTCCCAGTGGACCTTCCAGCCTACTCCTGCCGCCTTTTTCGCCAGGACAGAACATATCGACTCGTGCCTTTTAATGCGTGCATTCTTCACCGCCACACACGCTACAGCAATGTGACCAACCGTCTCTGTGGCTTGGCCACAGCGAAGGCACATAACCTTCAGGCCAGGTGTAAACCTGGCCATGACTTCCCTCGTAGGGTACGTATTGGTCCGGAGCTGTAGTGCGGCGGTGAACTCACCACTCGAATATGTCCTGCCCTTTAGCCAGTGGTTGGCAGCAGGATGGTAGGCCCAGTTGGCGACACCCTTCCCCTGCACTAGCTGTTTGGCCCACTCTTTGTGGTGCTGTATTGCTCTGGCAGGGGAAGTCACAGTCAACGACTCTCGAGGGATCCCAAGGGCCTCCACTAGACGCACAATGTATTCGTCCTTGGAGTCCACCATGCCCTTTAGGATCTTTTCCTCACACCTTGGGACGTGAGTCACAAACTCGATCAGTCCTAGACCCCCTCTTCGCATTGGTGTGTAGAACAGATGATTCGTCACTTGTTCTGGTAGATGTAAGCAAAGCTTAATCTCCTTGCGAATCAACGAATCCAGTTCACACACATGCGTTTTCGGAGCGTCGGTGTTAATCAGGGAAGAGGCGAGTCTCAGAAGGACTGTGTCCCGTCAAATCTCCAGTTTTTGTTCTGGTTTGAGCGGTGCCTTCCTGATCCTCTCAGCCCAGACCCTGATCTGATTCACCAGCTCTGGACGCTCCAGGCCGATCCAGGGACCGAACTGCTTTCCAAGGTATGTTGTTTTCTGGTGTGGCGCAACCCATGGGACTGGTTGCTCTTTGGCCAGAAAGGGGTCAGCATCGTTGACTGTGAAAGTTTTGCCTGTGGATTTCACAAGAAAGGCGCAGGTAGTAAATATTCATTAGGGCGTGACGCCACGCGCACATCTCATTCACCCAGCCGCTTACGCCGGGAAGGTCGTAGATAAACACTGGACGGCACAGTACCAATTGATTGTCCGCCAACAAATTGTTTCTTTTAAGAAGAAAATAAACACTACTCCCACCCTAACTTGGCTAACGGGAAAGAGACGGTGACGCACGCTTCAATGACGCAACACAACGAGTCAAGCGATACTGCCCCAGGACTCCACTTCTTTCAAAGAGCTCTTAAGAAGTCTGGTCACGGCCACGTGATTGGGAAGATCAACACTAACCATCCAGCACGGTGCAGGTGGACAAAACAAGACACCAACCTCTACCCGCCCCGTCTTCTTACAGGCTGGCGGCCAGGCCAGGCCTGAACGGAAGGCAATTAAACCAGGGCCAACCACGTCACCGGGGGCGGCTGCCCGGCCGCTCGTGTCACCGTGTCAAGCAGCCAGGCCTGACCACCATGTGTAAACAGTGCTTCTCACCTGTACCCGCTCCTCCCCTGTGCTCACACACAGCAATGGGCAAGCGTGCGTGGCTGTAGGTAGGCTACGACTGACGGCACGTCACAGGGGCAGCATGTCACGGGTACGTCGTAGATATTACCCGCTCTCGCCACCTCTCTCTCTCTCTTTCTGTCTGTATATGTCTTTGTGTGTGTGTGTCTTTGTGTGTCTCCACTTGGACACGGTGCCAAGTATACCACTTACTGGCACTGGACATGTAACAGGCTACACAAGTCACTGGCAACGGCCACGCAAGCACGCACACCCACGCACCATCCTATCTACCCTCATGCTGCACTTTACGATTCAAACAAACATCATCAAGCAGAGCCACACAACAACAACAACAAACAACAACAATCACCCACTGCCTGCCTGCTCCATGTGTGTGGGCGGCACAGTAGCAATTGATTGTCCTCGAAGAACACACACACACTAAATATATATACAATGGAAATTAATAAAACATGTATATAATGGAAATAAATATCTCTCTCTCGTTCACTCTCTCTCTCTATACACACACACACACACACACACACACACACACACACACACACACACACACACACACACACATATATATATATATATATCGAGTCGTTGCATCTTTGTACAAGTCATCGATCACCCCACAGAGGTGCTGCATGATCCCAAACCTCTCCATACCTTTCCGGACAAGGTCATGTGAAACTGTGTCAAAGGCTTTGGCAGTCCAGAAAGGCAACTGCTACACACATGTACCCCTCTTCTTTTTGGCCTCTCTGATGATCCGCTTGAGGAGGATGGTGTTCTCAGTCACCCCAGGGGCTGTATATATATATATACAGATATATATATACAGATATGTAATGAAATTACTGCATAACTATGTATTGTTTCTCTTTCACTCAAATATCTTCAACTGCAACATTTTCAAGACATATTTCCCAAACCACCACTCATCCATCACCTTCCAAACGGACAAAACCTTCAAACATCTGCTGCTGCGTGTCACATCCCTTTTTGTAGTTATAGTTCAATGCTCTGTCATTTTAGTGTCCACTTCTCTTTCACTTGACAAGACGACCTGGGCTGTTGGAAACGTCGTCGTCTGTACGCCAATGGATCATGTACAAACAAGGTATTTTTTCATGTTTGCTTTTACCCTGTATCTTTTACCTCTGTGTATTAGAGCTCTCCCTGTCTGTATCTTTTTGTGTGTGCGCGTGCGCGTGTGTGCGTGTGTGTGTGTGTGTCTGCAATCGATCGCAGTCACATTAATTGCCACTCATTGCCTTGTGCACACTGCTCGCTCACTCCCTCCGTCCGTACCTTCCTCACCTGCAGATCCCATCCATGGCTTTCTTCTGCTCTTACCATCACTCCCGTCTCGGCGCTGTCATCAGCAGCATCCACCCTCGTGCGCAGTCAGCACCTCGGCCGGCGCATGCATTGGCGGGTAAGTAGCCTGTCTCTCCATCCCTGTGCAAACTGCATTACAGTGCTCATTCAACAGTGGCTTGTGCTCTTGTCCCATTTCCTGTTAAGCACCCACCCTACGTCCTTTGCATCAGGCTAACCGTCTGACGTAAGGCGGTCTTCCCCCTCTCATAACTTGGCTAATGGGAAATGGGCTGTGACGCACGCTTCAATGACGCAACGCAACGAGTCGAGCAGTACTGCCCCAGGAGCCCACTTCGTGGAAAGACCCCTTAAGAAGCCAGTAGTGACCTGGTCACGGCCTCGTGATCGGGAAGAGCAACACTAACCATCCAGCACGGTGCAGGTAGACAAAACAAACTCCAACCTCTACCCGCCCCGTCCTCTTATAGGGTGGCGGCCAGGCCAGGCGTCAAGTTAGGCAATTAAACCAGGACCAATCACATCACCGGAACCGGCTGCCCGCTCCTCACCCTATGGTCACACACAACACTGGGCGCGCGTGTTTGGCTGCATGCTGAGGTCACGTCACGGGGCATGATGTCACAGTTAGGTCGTAGATATCACCCGCTCAAGCCAGCTGTTTCTCTGTGTGTGTGTGAGAATGTCAGTGTGAGTGTGAGTATGAGTGAGAGTGAGTGTGAGTGTGTGTGACTGTGAGTCTGAGTCTGAGTCTGAGTCTGAGTCTGAGTGTGTGTGTGTATGTGTGTGTGTGTGCGTGTGCGTGTGTGTGTGTGTGTGTGTGTGTGTATGTGTGTGTGTGTGTGTTGACTTGGACAAGCTGCCAAGTATACCAGATACAGGCACTGAACATCTAACAGGCTACACAAGTCACTGGCAACGGCCAGGTAAGCAGGCACACCCACGCGCCCTCCTATCTACCCTCATGCTGCACTTCACCACTCAACCAACTATTATCAACAAGCACAGCCACACAACAACAACAACAAACAACAACAATCACCCACTGCCTGCCTGCTCCATGTGTCTCCGCTGCTGCATTGCAACCAACAACACACAAAAACACACTACAACACAACACGCCAGCCCACATCGTCGAACAACACACACACACACACAAAATATATATATCATGGAAATTAATAAAACATATATAATTATCATGGACATAAATCTGTCTCTCTCTCTCAATCTATGCACACAGACACATATATTTTTATATATAGATATGTAATGAAATTACTGCATAACTATGTATTGTTTCTCTTTCACTCAAATATCTTCAACTGCAACATTTTCAAGACATATTTCCCAAACCACCACTCATCCATCACCTTCCAAACGGACAAAACCTTCAAACATCTGCTGCTGCGTGTCACATCCCTTTTTGTAGTTTTAAAAACTTTTTTTTAGTTGTAATATTTCTTTTCAGTTGTGCTCTGTCACTTTCAGTTACCTTTCAACTGCATCATTTCTCTATTGCCTATCCTGAGTACCTCTCAGTCGCCCTGTTCCCTCAATGTTCAATGCTCTGTCATTTTAGTGTCCACTTCTCTTTCACTTGACAAGACGACCTGGCCTGCTGGAAACGTCGTCGTCTGTACGCCAAAGGATCATGTAGAAACAAGGTCTTTTTTCATGTTTGCTTTTACCCTGTATCTTTTACCTCTATGTATCAGAGCTCTCCATGTCTGTGTCTTTTTGTGTGTGTGTGTGAGTGAGTGTGTGTGTGTGTGTGTGTGTGTGTGTGTGTGTGTGTGTGTGTGCGCGCGATCGATCGCAGTCATTAATTGCCACTCATTGCCTTGTGCACACTGCTCGCTCGCTTGCTCCCTCCCTACCTTCCTCACCTGCAGATCCCATCCGTGGCTTTCTTGTGCTCTCACAATCACTTCCGTCTCGGCGCTGGCATAAGCAGCATCCACCCTCGTGCGCAGTCAGCACCTCGGACTGCGCAGGCATTGGCGGGTAAGTAGCCTGTCTCTCCATCCGTGTGCAAACTGCATTACAGGCTTGTGCTCTTGTCCCATTTCCTGTTAACCACCGACCCTACGTCCTTTGCATCAGGCTAACCCTCTGGCGTAAGGCGGTCTTCCCCCTCTCATGTGAACAACATCCAAGAGACAAAGCCACCAATGCTGGGTTGGCACTAGTCCAAGGGAAGCGACTCCCTTACAAACACAGTGCCTGGCAATGGTCTTGGTGAGCTCCCTGTCTTCGCGTCTGCCTGTCTCCATTGCTGTAGGCTGCCTTTCTGTTCTCTACTGTACCTGTTGTTGTTGTTGTTGTTTTCTATTTAGTCCTTCCTTTCTGTATTTATTTGGGGTTGGGGAAGGAGGGGGCGTTGGGGAGGGGGTTGGGCTTGTCTGTACCAATGGTGATGCAGTCCTGCACAAGCGCAGCGTGGCAGCAGGGCACATGTCTGTGCTGCCGGCTCCCAGCGCTGCCACTGTCGGAAGGATGTAATTGATGACACACACCAGTAAGATCTTTGGCATGCCTCTTACCTTCCCCTTCCAGGACCCGCACACCTCCTAGGCTGAATGTCGCACCTTTCAACGGAGCGCACGACTGCCAAGTTGGGTGCAGATCCCTTGAGGGGATGGCGAGATACGGCTGGCCCAAAAATGCCGTTTTAACAACCCCGTGGTTTTGGTTGGCCACCGTACACCACACGCACTACGTAGTACGTATGTATATATGTAGTAGTGCGAAGGGAAGGACGCCGACGAGTGCACTCGTTAGGGCGTGACGCCACGCGCACATCTCTTTCAACCAGCCGCTAACGCCGGGAAGGTCGTAGATAATCACTAGCTGGCACAGTAGCAAGTGATTTTCCTCCAACGAATTGTTTCTTTTCAGAAGAAAATAAACACTACTCCCACCCAACTTGGCTAAAGGCAAAGGGGCGGTTTTGCTTAGCTAGTGTGATTGACAATGCAGGAAGCTGGTGGATAGGGTGAGGGAAATCAAAGGGTTGAGTTTTTGCTTAGCTAGTGTGGTTGACAATGGAGGAAGCTGGTGGATAGGGTGAGGGAAATCAAAGGGTTGAGTTTTTGCTTAGCTAGCGTGGTTGACAATGCAGGAAGCTGGTGGATAGGGTGAGGGAAATCAAAGGGTTGAGTTTTTGCTTAGCTAGTGTGGTTGACAATGCAGGAATCTGGTGGATAGGGTGAGGGAAATCAAAGGGTTGAGTTTTTGCTTAGCTAGCGTGGTTGACAATGCAGGAAGCTGGTGGATAGGGTGAGGGAAATCAAAGGGTTGAGTTTTTGCTTAGCTAGCGTGGTTGACAATGCAGGAAGCTGGGAAACAGAATGCAGGAGTCAAAGGGATTAATGGAAAGAGAGCGAGAGAGAAGAGAGAGGGAGAGAGAAGAGAGAGAGAGAGAGAAAGAAAGAGAGAGAGAGAGAGAGAGAGAGAGAAAAAGAGAGAGAGAGAAAGAGAGAGAGAAAGAGAGAGAGAGAAAGAGAGAGGAGAAAGAGACGGAGAAAGAGAGAGAGAAAGAGAGAGAGAAAGAGAGACAGAGAAAGAGAGGCAGAGAAAGAGAGAGAGAAAGAGAGAAAGAGAGAGAGAGAGAGAGAAAGAGAGAGAGTGGGGGTGAGGTGGGCAGACAGACAGACAAACAGGCAGACAGACAGGCAGGCAGGCAGACAGACAGACAGATAGACAGGTAGACAGATAGTGACAGACAGACAGACAGACAAACAGACAGGGAGACAGACAAACAGGCAGACAGACAGGCAAGCAGACAGACAGGCAGACAGACAGGCAGGCAGACAGACAGTGACAGACAGACAGACAGACAGACAGACAGAGACCATGGGGGAAGTAGGGATACACAAAGAGAATAATGGTTATAATTATTAGTGTTTGTTTATTCATTTATTTATTCATTTGTTTGTTGGTTTGTTTGTTTGTTTCTTTCTTTCTTTCTTTGCTGGAATCACAATGTGAAATTCGGACTGTTCTCCCGGGGAACAATGCGTCACCGCGATGCATCGCCGCCCATTTTTAGTGCATAACCGCAGTGCAGTGCAAGCCTTTTTTAACGTATCATTTTGTTTTATTTTATTTTATCTTATGTTGTTTTATTTTGGTTTATTCTGTTTTATTCTACTTTATTTTGTTTTGCTTTATTTTGTTTTATTTTATTTTGTTGTAATCTATTTCATTTCACTTTGATTTTTTTTAAATTTTATTTTGTTCTATTTTATTTTATCTTTTTTATTTTATTTTGTTCTATTTTATTTTATCTTTTTTTATTTTATTTTGTTCTATTCTATTTTATTTTTTTATTTTATTTTGTTCTATTTTATTTTCTTTTTTTATTTTATTTTGTTCTATTCTATTTTATTTTATTTTACTTCAATTTTAATTAACATTTCATTTTACTTCAGTTTTGTTTTATTTCATTTCATTTCATTTCATTTCATTTCATTTCATTTCATTTCATTTCATTTTATTTTATTTTATTTTATTTTATTTCATTTTATTTTATTTTATTTTATTTTATTTTATTTCATTTTATTTCATTTTATTTCATTTTATTTTATTTTATTTCATTTTATTTCATTTTATTTCATTTTATTTTATTTTATTTTATTTTATTTTATTTTATTTCATTTTATTTCATTTTATTTTATTTCATTTCATTTCATTTCATTTCATTTCATTTCATTTCATTTCATTTCATTTCATTTCATTTCATTTCATTTCATTTCATTTCATTTCATTTCATTTCATTTCATTTCATTTCATTTTATTTTATTTTATTTTATTTTATTTTATTTTATTTTATTTTATTTTATTTTATTTTATTTCATTTTATTTTATTTTATTTTATTTCATTTTATTTTATTTTGACTACCTAGCTGAACCTGTCTCTCAGTGATAAAAAAGCCACTTACTGCGTAGCTTTCATCGGCGATCCGGCCGACTTCTTCAGCGCAACTGCTTATTTTATTTTATTTTATTTTATTTAGTTCTATTTCATTTTATTTTACTTTCTTTATATTATTTCATTTCATTTCTATTTTATTTTATTTGTGTGTGTGTGTGTGTGTGTGTGTGTGTGTGCGTGCGTGCGTGTGTGTGTGTGTGTGTGTGTGTGTGTGTGTGTGTGTGTGTGTGTGTGTGTGTGTGTGTGTGTGTATTTTTGTTTTTTTATAATGAAAGTGGATTTGTCTCCAGAATTTTGCCAGTGACAAACTCCTTTGTTGCCGTGAGATCTTCAACGTGCGCTGACTACCTTCTGAACACAGGACCTTGGTTTATCCTCTCATCAAAACAAGAACACCACTAACATGTAGACCACCACTTAATGGTCATGAACCTATACATGCTAGCCTCACTCCGAGTGGTTACAGGCTTGCTTCTTTCCATCGCTCATCTCGAGGTGGCGGTATCGCCATCCTCTACAACGACTCACTCCATTCCCGTCTATCTTTCTCGCAGTCTCTGCCTTTCTCCCATCCTTCTTTCGAGCACGTTGAAGTATCCTTCCAATCCACCCCTCACCCCATCACCTTCTCCTGTGTCTATCGACCTCCACCTAGCTCTGCCAACAAACTCACCACATCCACGTTTCTCTCTGACTTTGACCAACTGCTTGACCACTACTGCCTCTTACCTGGAAATCTCATCATTCTAGGTGACATCAATGTCCACTATGACAACACTCACCGTTATGACACAAGACATATCATCAACTCTCTGTCCAATCACAATATGACTCAACACATTTCTGAACCAACCCATCAAAAAGGTCACATTCTTGACTGGATCATTTCTCGTGATCACCACAATTCAGCTACTAACAACTGCTTAGTTCTTTCTACCCGTCTAACTTCAGCCCTTCCATCTGACCACTCTGCAATTCTCTGTTCTCTTGACATTTCTCCTCCTTCCCGTACCACGCGCACAGTGACTCGACGCAATCTCAAATCTATCGACCTCTCCACATTTTCATCTGATGCCTCCCGTCTCCTTTCTGAAAAGTCACATAACCTTGCCGATGAATTCTATACTACTCTCCACCATCTTCTGGACACTCATGCTCCAGCCACAACCCGTCTTTTACCTGACCGCCCCCCTACCCCCTGGCTCACTCATGAGATTGCCTGTGCAAAACGTGCCCGCCGCAGAGCAGAGCGCCGCTGGCGCAAATCCAAACTCACTGTACACAGGCAACTTTTCCAAGCCTCTAAAACAAAAGTATCCACCCTCATTGCATCTGCAAAAACAAGCTATTTCCAAACCAAAATCCTGAATGCCTCTTCTTCAAAAGAACTCTTTACAACCATGAATCATCTCCTTGGCACACGAAAAGACTTACCTCTCACAACAAAACATACAAATGAAGAACTCCCATCTGTATTCTCCAAGTATTTCACCACCAAAATACAAACTCTTCGTGACAGGCTTGACAGGACACCCTGTCAACCATGCCCACCTGACCCTTCCTTCTCTGGCACACCTCTCACTACTTTTACCCCAGTCTCACAAGAAGAAATTTTCAACACAATCAGATCCATGTCGTTCAAAACCTGCGAACTGGATCCTCTTCCAGGTTCTCTCTACTCCGATTGTCTCCCTACTCTCCTCCCATTCATCACTGACATCATCAACACTTCTTTTCAAACTGGAACTGTCCCAGATTCTTTCAAGTCTGCTATTGTTCACCCTCTCCTCAAGAAACACAATTTAGACCCAAATGAACTGAAAAATTACAGGCCTATCTCAAATCTCTCTTTCTTGTCAAAACTCCTTGAAAAAGTCGTCCTCAACCAGCTGAACTCTCACCTGTCTGCCAACAATCTCCTCAATCCTTTCAAGTCAGCCTACCGCCAGTGCCATAGCACTGAAACTGCCCTACTACACATTCTCAACAATCTCCTCCTTGCAACTGATACTGGCAAAGTCTCTCTCCTCACACTCCTTGATCTGTCTGCAGGCTTTGATACCATTGACCATGGTATTCTCCTTTCTAGACTTCATCATACTTTTGGCATCTCTGACATTGCTCTCTCCTTTTTCACTTCGTATTTATCAAACAGAAAACAAACTGTTCTCATCAATGGCACTTACTCTCAACCTGCATACCTGACCTGTGGTGTTCCACAAGGATCTGTCTTTGGCCCTGTTCTTTTCACTCTTTATACCTCCCCCCTGTCCACCATCATCAACTCCCACTCTATAAAACACCACTTCTATGCTGATGACACCCAACTTCAAGACAGTGACTCACCTGATAATATACAGCGCCTGTTGACTCGCACCACTGAGTGTTACTCGGACATTAAGAACTGGATGACACACAATAGACTTCAGCTTAATGACGACAAGACAGAAGCTATCCTCATTGGCACCCGTCAGAAACTTTCCCAGCTGCCTCCTCTTTCTCTCCCATTATGTAACACATCAGTCCCAATTTCTGATTCAGCTAAAAACCTTGGTGTCTGCATTGACTCTACCCTGTCCATGAATAACTTTGTTTCTCAAACTGCCAGATCTTGCTACTATCATCTCCATCGTATAAGCCTGATCAGGAAGTATCTCTCTGTCGAAACAACTGCAAAACTCGTTCTCTCCTTCATAATGTCTCGCATTGACTATTGCAATTCACTCCTGTCTGGTCTTCCTGCCTCCACCATTCACATCCTACAGCGCATTCAAAACAATGCTGTTCGCCTTGTACTCAAAAAGAAAAAAGCTGACCACATATCTCCTCTCCTGGCACAACTTCACTGGCTCCCTGTATCAAAGCGCATACAGTACAAACTAGACACCATGTGCTACAAAAGCCTCAATAACGCAGCCCCCGATTACCTGTCAAGCCTACTTAAGATCTATGTTCCCTCACGTATCCTCCGCTGTGCCTCCGATCCTCTGACTTTTCGCTTTCCACGCACTAAGCTCAATACCTATGGTCCACGAGCCTTCTCTGTTTCTGGTCCACTCTCCTGGAACAAACTTCCTCTCTCAGTCCGTCAGCAACCTACTTTTGCCTCCTTCAAGTCCGCTCTCAAAACTCACCTTTTCTCCTCTGCATAAAATCCTAACCTCACTCAACCCCCCTCTGCAGCCTGTCTCCGCTCGGAGGGGAATCACTTTGTTTTAATATATAATTGTATATGATGTGCTCTCTGTGGTTTTCCATTGGTTTTATTCTTGCTTTTATTGCTTTTATTCTTTTCTCCCCATTTGTGGCCATGCATGTGTGTGTGTGTGTGTGTGTGTGTGTGTGTGTGTGTGTGTGTGTGTGTGTGTGTGTGTGTGTGTGTGTGTGTGTGTGCGTGCGTGCGTGTGTGCGTGTGTGTCTTTTCGGCGCTTGGATTTGATTTTGTCGAGATTTGCGCTATATAAATATTGTAATTATTATGTATGCATGCGCGTATGTATGTATGTATGTATGTATGTATGTATGTATGTATACGCTTAGATTTATGTATGTATGTATGTATGCATGTATACGCTCAGCTTAGATTTATGTGTGTAAGTATGTAAGCATGTATGTATGCATGTATACGCTCATATGTATGTAGGTATGTATGCATGTATACGCTCAGCGCTTAGATTTGATTTTATCAAGATTTTGCGCTATATAAATAAAATATATTATTATTATTATTAAGATCTAGTGGGGGAGGGGGGGGGAGGAATCTCTGTCCTGTCCGTAATTGGAACCTGTGTTTGTCACGTCCTAGGTAGATGCTTTAAACCACTGGGCTTCACCTTCAGCTCTACATGGGCATTGTACTACCATCATTTTTTTTTCGTGAGCTATGTAATATCTCGGCCATCTGTCTCTTTATTCTAATGAGAGCTCAGGTGGACTCTTCTCATTCTTTGAAATCACAGCAGGTCACGCAACAAGTGAAACAAATTAAAATATCAAAGAATGGTGGGGGGTGGGGGTGGGGTGGGGGACGCTGTATGTTGTTCACATAAAGGCCTGGACTCGACTCTACTCTCTGTCTCTGTTTCTCTCTCTCTCTCTCTCTCTTTCACACATTCTTTCTCTCTCCCCTCTCTCTCTCTTTCACACATTCTTTCTCTCTCCCCTCTCTCTCTCTTTCACACATTCTTTCTCTCTCCCCTCTCTCTCTCTCTTTCATCTCTTCTCTGTCTGTCTGTGTGTCTGCCACTCTCTCTCTCTCTTTCTGCCTCTGTATCTATCTTTCTGTCTCTCTCTAATCTTTTTTGTCTCTCTCTCTCTGTCTCTATCTCTCCCTCTTTCTTCTCCCTAATTGATGACACACCCCAGTAAGATCTTTGGCATGCCTCTTACCTTCCCCTTCCAGGACCCGCACACCTCCTAGGCTGAATGTCGCACCTTTCAACGGAGCGCACGACTGCCAAGTTGGGTGCAGATCCCTTGAGGGGACGTCGAGATACGGCTGTCACAAAAATGCTGTTTTAGCAACCCCGTGGTTTTGGTTGGCCACCGTACACCACACGCACTACGTAGTACGTATACTACACGTCATTATTGAAGGGCCAGGAACGTTTTTGAGTCAATTTTTGAAAGGAGAAATAACCTATTTTCTCTTACTCTTTTCTCCAATTCGTTGCCGTAACTGAATGGATAAGAGCTCAGACAACATTGCAGTTTCCTTTTGGCACGTGTTTGGGGATTTGCCGATTTGCAATGGGCGGCCCAAGGAAGACAATTTCCACACGAAATTGTCGAATCTTCAGCAGGGTCTCTCTGACGACGCAGGCAAGGTAGCGACAAAATTCGCTTTGCACGTGCAAGGCAAGCCCTTTTTGAACACTACTCCAGCCAAAGTTGCCCGCAGACGAGGATAAAAAGGACCCGTTCTTGGTTCGTTTTAACCATGCTTGCAAGACGACGGATGACGGATGAGCAGCGGGGGAGAGCCCTCGCTCTGCTTGATGAAGGCCTAGCGCAGCGGGAAGTTGCTAGACGACTTGAAGTGTCGCATTCCACAATCCAGAGACTGCTGGAGCGCTTCAATGAGACTGGAGCAGTCCAGGAAAGGCGTCACACGGGTCGACCCAGAGTAACGACAAGACAGCAAGACCGCTACCTTGCCCTCTCCGTCCTGAGGGAAAGGGCATCCACTGCGGTGACCTTGAGGGGTCAGCTGAGGGACGCAACAGGTGCTAACATCAGCTGCAGCACGGTGAGAAGACGGCTACATGAGGCAAACTTGAGGTCACGGAGACCGGCCGTCCGACCCGTGCTGTCACCGGTCAACAGAGTGCGCCGCATGACCTGGGCCAGGGAGCACGTGACCTGGACAAGGCAACAGTGGGCCCGGGTCTTGTTTTCGGATGAGTCCAGGTTCACCCTGACCTTTAACGATGGCCGGGCTCGGGTGTGGCGACGTCAAGGGGAGAGGTTCGCTGACGCCACTGTCCAAGAGCATAACCGGTACGGCGGCGGGTCGGTGATGGTGTGGGGTGGCATGAGCCGTGGTACCCGGACCCCCCTGCTCCCCATTGACGGCATCCTGAACGGGGTCCGGTACCGGGACGAGGTTCTGACGGCCGTGGCACTGCCTGCGCTTGTGGACCTTGGTCAAGGCGCCATCTTCCAGGACGACAATGCACCTGCGCATCGAGCACGCCTTGTGACCGACTTCCTGGAGCAGCATGAAGTCGTCCGTATGGCCTGGCCAGCGTGCTCACCTGACCTGAACCCAATTGAACACCTCTGGGATGTGCTCGGGAGGCGCATCAGGGACAACCACCCCCCACCGGGCACCCTGGCCAGGCTGGTCGACATCCTGCAGATCGAGTGGGAGGCCATCCCTCAGGACACACTCCGTACCCTTGTGGGGTCGATGCATCGGCGCTGTGAAGCATGCATCCAGGCTCGGGGCGGACACACGCGATATTGAAAACAGATTGGCCAAATCTGACACTTTCTGTTTTTTGAAAAGGGGGGGATGTTCCTTTAAATGCATGTGCTGTTCACTAATGGGTCATTGTGCTAATTTCTTTTTCCAAAACAGGTGTGGAAATGATGAAATAAAACATAGAATCAATTCTAAACATTGTCAATTATTTCAACTTAAAATTAGAGAGGAAGGAAGAAGTGGCCCTTAAATTATGATTAGGAGTATATGTATATATGTAGTAGTGCGAAGGGAAGGACGCCGACGAGTGCGCTCGTTAGGGCGTGACGCCACGCGCACATCTCTTTCACCCAGCCGCTAACGCCGGGAAGGTCGTAGATAATCACTGGCTGGCACAGTAGCAAGTGATTTTCCTCCAACGAATTGTTGCACCCTGCCTTCGCGTCTGCCTGTCTCCATTGCCGTAGGCTTCCTTTCTGTTCTCTACTGTACTTGTTGTTGTTGTTTTTTATTTAGTCCTTCCTTTCTGTCTTTTTTTGGGGTTGGGAAAGGAGGGGGCGTTGGGGAGGGGGTTGGGGTTGATTGTACCAATGGTGATGCAGTCCTGTACAAGCGCAGCGTGGCAGCAGGGCACATGTCTGTGCTGCTGGCTGCCAGCGCTGCCACACTCGGAAGGATGTAATTGATGACACACCCCGGTAAGATCTTTGGCGTGCCTCTTACCTTCCCCTTCCAGGACCCGCACACCTCCTAGGCTGAATGTCGCACCTTTCAACGGAGCGCACGACTGCCAAGTTGAGTGCAGATCCCTTGAGGGGATGGCGAGATACGGCTGGCCCCAAAATGCCGTTTTAACAACCCCGTGGCATTGCAACCAACAACACACAAAAACACACTACAACACAACACGCCAGACCAGGTCGTCGAACAACACACACACACACACACACACACACACACACACACACACACACACAGACACACACACACAGACACAGACACACACACACACAACCACACACACACACACACACACACACACACACCACACACACACACACACACACACACAAAATATATATATAATGGAAATTAATAAAACATATATAATGGACATAAATCTCTCTCTCTCACTCTCTCTCTCTGTACACGCACACATACACACACACACACACACACATACACACACACACACACACACACACACACACACACACACACACACACACACATACACACATAGATATGTAATGAAATTACTGCATAACTATGTATTGTTTCTCTTTCACTCAAATATTTTCAACGGCAACATTTTCAAGACAGATTTCTCAAACCACCAATGATCCATCACCTTCCAAACGGACAAAACGTTCAAACATCTGCTGCTGCTTGTCACATCCCTTTTTGTAGTCTTTTTAAACATTTTTTTAGTTGTAATATTTCTTTTCAGTTCTGCTCTGTCACTTTCAGTTACCTTTCAACTGCATCATTTCTCTATTGCCTATCCTGAGTAACACTCAGTCGCCCTGTTCCCTCAATGTTCAATGCTCTGTCATTTTAGTGTCCACTTCTCTTTCACTTGACAAAACGGCCTGGCCTGCTGGAAACGTCTTCGTCTGTACTCCAAAGGATCATGTACAAACAAGGTCTTTTTTCATGTCTTTTACCCTGTATCTTTTACCTCTATGTATCAGAGCTCTCCCTGTCTGTATCTTTTTGTGTGTGCGCGTGCGCGCGCGCGCGCGCGCGCGTGTGTGTGTGTCTACAATCGATGGCAGTCATTAATTGCCACCCATTGCCTTGTGCACACTGCTCGCTCGCTCCCTCCCTCCCTACCTTCCTCACCTGCAGATCCCATCCATGGCTTTCTTGTGCTCTCACCATCACTCCCGTCTCGGCGCTGGCATCAGCAGAATCCACCCTCTTGCGCAGTCAGCACCTCGGCCGGCGAAGGCATTGGCGGGTAAGTAGCCTGTCTCTGCATCACTGTGCAAACAGTGCATTACAGTGCTCATTCAACAGTGATTTGTGCTCTTGTCCCATTTCCTGTTAAGCACCCACCCTACGTCCTTTGCATCAGGCTAACAGTCTGACGTAAGGCGGTCTTCCCCCTCCCATGTGAACAGCATCCACCAGACAAAGCCACCAATGCTGGGTTGTCACTAGTCCAAGGGAAGCGACTCCCTTACAAAAGACAGTGCCTGGCAATGGTCTT
>JAPXFY010003942.1:15000-19748 GCA_030674185.1 Monoplex corrugatus | reverse complement strand
CGCACGCACACACATAATACACACACCACCCCAAAACACAAAACTCACACACACACACACCACACAACACCACATACACTCCTAACCACACACCATACACTACAAACACAAAAACAAACACATTACAATACCCCCCAAACACACACACACAAACACAAACACACACACACAAACGCAACACGCCACATACACCATACATACATACACACCACACGTACACACTCACACCACCACCACCACCACTACACACACACACACACACACACACACACACAACAAACACACACACACACACACACACACACAACACACACACACACCACACACACACACACACACACACCACACACACACACACACACACACACACACACACACACCACTGAAATGTGGACGGATTTTCAACCCTGGTCACAATGTATGAAATCATTTTTCCCCTGTTCTAACTTCTCCGCCGTTTCAATTGCGTTGATCCCAAGCCAATCATTCAAGCTCTACAGACACCACCATCCAAAAGTCTATTCAGCCAAAGTCCCAATGCCAAGGAGCCCATGGAGCCAGAGGTGTCTAGCCACTATGCGGTCACCTACCACAGGAGACTGTGCACTGTCGCTGGGTTGTTTCGGTGGAGTTCAACAGTGCCTGTTTTGAACCAGCTTTAAAAAGGACGCACTGCCTATTCAGCCCCCCTAACAACGATAATAATCGCTCAGTTGCGCGGAGACAGACTGAATGAGAGACCTACGGTAAAGAAACAATCACCACAGCCTTCAACGACCCCCATGAACCACTGACACTCAAGACCCCAACCTGAATTTATCTCAGGAATGGAAGTGATAGAGGAAACCAAAAGTGTTGTCACCATGAAATCAGATTATGAAAGGTCACAGAATCTGGGACAATGTTCACAATGCTGTAATAACTGATGATTCCAGGGATAATGATGATGATCATGATGCTATGGAGTTCTATCTTCAACTGACACTACATAACAGAGCTGTACTCTATGCTTACTATTATGATATATCCTTGCATCAACCAAGCCCGAAGGATACGAATACCTACAGTGTTGGTCAGGAAAACTGAGAAGCACTCTAAATAACGCATCTGTAACGTAAATGAGACTCCACGGTGTAGTCCCAGTCTTCTCAAAAGTCTACAGCACGTTCAACTCTGGGCAGAAGCCGGTGAGGAGCAGAAAAATCCCACAATAATTCCTTACATCAAAAGAATGTTACTCACTCAGAGTCAGCAGCCTTCCTCCCCCCTACCCCCACCCCTCCCATATCAAGCCTCGCTACTTCAAGCCACAATTTTGTTTCATATAATAGAATGCTGGCTAAAAAAAAAAGTAAATAATACAGAACATTGCTCCAAACTCTTTCATGCGTGAATACGAAAGTCGACAACAAAGGGGTATGTCTACCCTTTAAAAAATGCGGGGGCTAAACCCCATTTTAGAAGTTTTCAAAATAATCAGCCTGAGCTCTCTCTCTCTCTCTCTCTCTCTCTCTCTCTCTCTCTCTCTACTCTCTCTCTCTCTCTCTCTCTCTCTCTCTCACTCTCTCCCCTCTCTCTCTCTCACTCCCCCTCACTCTTTCTCTCTCACTCACTCTATCTTTCTCTCTCTCTCACTCTCTCTCTCTCTCACTCTCTCTCTCTCTATCTATCTTTCTTTCTATCTATCTATCCATCTATCTATCTCTTTCTATTTATCTATCTATCTATCTATCCATCCATCCATCCATCTATCTATCTGAATGTCTGCCTGTCTGTCTGTCTATCTATCTATTTACTCATCTATCTCTATTTTATTTATTTATATTTTTTATCAATTCATTCATTTCAGCTGCTCATCAAAACTTTCATGCATATGTACTGTGGACAGTGCGACATACACAAAACACTCTAGACAGGCATGAAAACAAAACCAAACAGTTTTAATGCTTTAAATTGATTATAAGTTCCACTTTTATCTGTAATGTCAGGCTCGTAGGTCTAAGTGGTTTCAATACAGGTGTGTATTCAGGAGATCATCTTTTGTGTAAAGCCAATTCAGGTATGTACGCTACGGTAAAGCTAATTCAGCAAGGCCAGTTCCTGGGATAGGGTTGTTCATTTTGTGGAGCGTAGGGGTAGGCAGAGGTGGCTTGAATGTTTCTGTATTAGCTGAATCCCGGTAAGCAAAAGTCAACTATTGGTTGTGCGTTAGTCGGAGAAAATAATTATTGTTTCCCATTCGTTCCACTGTGGCTCGGGTAATTGCAGACAAATATTTTAATTCACGCCTTTTTTTTCAGAGGAAATAATTTAATTTGGTTGGACGAAGAAAGACAAGACATTAAGGAAATATGTGTGGGCGTCTGAGAGAGAGAGAGACACACAGAGAGAGACAGAGACAGAGACAGAGAGACAGAGAGAGAAAGAGAGAGACAGAGACCAACAGAGAGAAAGAGAGAGTGTGAGAGAGAGAATGAGGGAGAGAGTGAGGGAGAGAGTGAGGGAGAGAGTGAGAGAGAGAGTGAGGGAGAGGGTGAGGGAGAGAGTGAGGGAGAGAGAGAAAAGGGAAGTAGGGGAAGTAGGAAGGGGGAAGAATGAGCAAAAGGACACATAGTGAGAGTTCAATATAAACAGACTGAGAGGGGGGAGGGCGCGAACAAAAAGGAGAAAATTTTTTATAGACAATTGCAGTAGTAATAATACGAAAAACAAACGAGTAACCGGGCTACGTAGTTTGTTACAAAAAATTCCTTGTGCTGGCCACATGTTATGAAGGGCGCTTTAAGACTTGAGTAAACCATTGTTCATTTCCTTCACTTACCATGCATCTCAAATTCACGACAGTATTTGCGTTAAGTAGTGAAAAGTTTACAGCCCTACCTCTCAACCCGAACCGGCTTAAGGCGAAAGTGCATGAAAGGTTTTTCTTTATGCTTTCCCATTCGTAGACCTTAAGTATATGATGGGCTTGCCCGCTTTAGAAGTTTTTAACGTACATAATCCCCGGATGTTTACTTGTAATTAAACTGCCTGTCAAACGTGTTTATGTGCATACACTGTGCATAGTCTAAAACTGCATCCAAGAAGGTGAAGAGCATTCTTACCAACAAATTTCTATCAATTAACATCAAGAAGAGAATTTTTGAGTATTAGATAGAACCGATACTGCAATACGGTTGTGAGGCGTGGACAGTCAACATGCAAAGTTAGAACAAGATCGAGGCAACTAAATGTGGTTTCTAAGAAGAATGTTAATAGTTCCATGGAGAGCGAATAAAATAAACGAGACAGTCTTGAAGGAGGCAGACACAAGAAAAACCTTAACAAGAATGATCAGGAAAAGGCAAGCAACATTTATAGGACATTTTATGTGGCAAGAGAAATTAGAGCGCCTAGTCACTACAGGAAAGCTGGAGGAAAAAAGAGCGCCAGGGAGAAAATATTGGACGGACTTGCAGGATGGCTGAGGATAGACAGGATGGGAGATGTACTTGCAGCGACAAGAGATAGATTCGTATGGAGGGCCATGATCGCCAACGCCATGCGGCAGGGCACATGATGCTGATGATGACTGTGCACAGCACAAGGGAGAGGAGATAAGCACACCGTCCTCTCAACGCTTGGCCCGAGAAAAGGTGACTCTTCTTCCAACTCTCACCAAAGACCTCAAGAGTTATAGAAGTGTGGGCAACATATATCCCCACCCTTTTTCTTTTTCTTCTTTTTTAAACTGTACATAACTGTGTTTTGTACCAAGTGTTTTCACAGCATGTAGTTGTTTATGGTGCACTGTGGGGGACTAGCGACCGTGTGAATGCATCTTTCCAAGCCACTTACTGCAAATGCTCACACTTCGAATTGCAAGCACACATGTACATGTATGTTAGTGCACTTGTTAGCCATGAAAATACCCCCTTATACTATAGTGTGGTTTGACAAGGTTGTTTAGTCTGTCATATGAAACAAAATGGGAATGATTAATTCATATCGATATCTGTGTATACGTGTGTGCGTGCATATGTGTGTGTCTGTGAGTGTGAGTGTGTGTGTATTTATGTGTGTGTGTGTGTGTGTGCGAGAGTGTGAGTGTGTGTGTGTGTGTGGTGGTGTGTGTGTGTGTGTGTGTGTGTGTGTGTGTGTGTGTGTGTGTGTGTGTGTGTGTGTGTGTGTGTGTGTGTGTGTGTGTGTGTGTGTGTGTGTGTGTGTGTGAGTGAGTGTGCCAGATGCTACATATCTACATTACATTCGTATGTGTTTACGTTCGTTTTTTTTAACGTAAGCAAAAAAGGAAGGCTGTGTTGGTGTGTGTGTGTGTGTGTGTGTGTGTGTGTGTGTGTGTGTGTGTGTGTGTGTGTGTATGTGTGTGTGTGTGCGCGCGCGCGCGTGCGCGTGCGCGTATGTATGTCAGTGTGCATGCACATGTATGTGTGTGCCCGCGTGCGCGATCGTGTATGTGTCTTTCTGTGTATGTGTGTGTGTGTGTGTGTGTGTGTGTGTATGCGCGCGCGCCAGCGTGCGCGCTGTCTATGATATAATACTGATGCGTATTTGTGTGACACTGTGAGGTCAGCGTAGGCTTAATATTAGAACTGTGTAATTGAATAGCACCATACCAGTATTTAGTCTCCTGTTTAATGATCTGTCCACAACATTATAGAAGTTTTGACCATAAGTATATGTCTTGGAGCCAGAATCGTATGCTAAACGCAGTATTAATAATATCGTTTGAAAAACTTTGTCTAATAGTG
>JAPXFY010003942.1:0-5000 GCA_030674185.1 Monoplex corrugatus | reverse complement strand
CTCCCTACTCTCCTCCCATTCATCACTGACATCATCAACACTTCTCTTCAAACTGGAACTGTCCCAGATTCTTTCAAGTCTGCTATTGTTCACCCTCTCCTCAAGAAACACAATTTAGACCCAAATGAACTGAAAAATTACCGGCCTATCTCTAATCTCTCTTTCTTGTCAAAACTCCTTGAAAAAGTCGTCCTCAACCAGCTGAACTCTCACCTGTCTGCCAACAATCTCCTCAATCCTTTCCAGTCAGCCTACCGCCAGTGCCATAGCACTGAAACTGCCCTACTACACATTCTCAACAATCTCCTCCTTGCAACTGATACTGGCAAAGTCTCTCTCCTCACACTCCTTGATCTGTCTGCAGCCTTCGATACCATTGACCATGGTATTCTCCTTTCTAGACTTCATCATACTTTTGGCATCTCTGACATTGCTCTCTCCTTTTTCACTTCGTATTTATCAAACAGAAAACAAACTGTTCTCATCAATGGCACTTACTCTCAACCTGCATACCTGACCTGTTGTGTTCCACAAGGATCTGTCCTTGGCCCTGTTCTTTTCACTCTTTACACCTCCCCCCTGTCCACCATCATCAACTCCCACTCTATAAAACACCACTTCTATGCTGATGACACCCAACTTCAAGACAGTGACTCACCTGATAATATACAGCGCCTGTTGACTCGCACCACTGAGTGTTACTCGGACATTAAGAACTGGATGACGTTCAAAAACTTCAGCTTAATGACGACAAGACAGAAGCTATCCTCATTGGCACCCGTCAGAAACTTTCTCAGCTGCCTCCTCCTTCTCTCCCATTATGTAACACATCAGTCCCAATTTCTGATTCAGCTAAAAACCTTGGTGTCTGCATTGACTTTACCCTCTCCATGAACAACTTTGTTTCTCAAACTGCCAGATCTTGCTACTATCATCTCCATCGTATAAGGCTGATCAGAAGTATCTCTCTGTCGAAACAATTGCAAAACTCGTTCTCTCCTTCATAATGTCTCGCATTGACTATTGCAATTCACTCCTGTCTGGTCTTCCTGCCTCCACCATTCACATCCTACAGCGCATTCAAAACAATGCTGCACGCCTTGTACTCAAAAAGAAAAAAGCTGACCACATATCTCCTCTCCTGGCACAACTTCACTGGCTCCCTGTATCAAAACGCATACAGTACAAACTAGACACCATGTGCTACAAAAGCCTCAATAACGCAGCCCCGATTACCTGTCAAGCCTACTTGAGATCTATCTTCCCTCACGTACCCTCCGCTCTGCCTCCGATCCTCTGACTTTTCGCTTTCCACGCACTAAGCTCAATACCTATGGTCCACGAGCCTTCTCTGTTTCTGGTCCACTCTCCTGGAACAAACTTCCTCTCTCAGTCCGTCAGCAATCTACTTTTGTCTCCTTCAAGTCCGCTCTCAAAACTCACCTTTTCTCCTCCGCATAAAATCCTAACCTCACTCCACCCCCCCCCCCCCCCCCCCCCCCCTCTGCAAGCCTGTCTTCCGCTCGGAGAGGAATCACATGGTCATAAATATATAGGCCTAATTGTATATGCTATGCTCTCTATAATTTTCCATTGCTTTTATTCTTGCTTTTATTGCTTTTATTCTTTCACCCCATTTATAGCCATGCGTGTGTTGTGTGTGTGTGTGTGTGTGTGTGTGTGTGTGTGTGCGTGCGTGCGTTGTGCGTGCGTGCGTGCGTGCGTGTGTGTGTGTCTGCTTCAGCGCTTAGATTTGATTTTATCAAGATTTTGCGCTATATAAATATTGTAATTATTATTATTATTATTATCTTAGTTCAGTTATTTGTATGTTTCTTTCTTTCTTTTTTTTCTTCTCCTTTTCTTTTGTCTGCTCAATCACTTATTTGTGTCTTTGTCTCTTTGATTCTTTGCTTCTTTTGTTTGCTTATTTGTTTGTTTTGTTGTTGTTGTTTTGTATTTCTTTCTCGGTTTCTTTGTTTTCTCATTTTGTTTGTTTCTTTGTTTGCTCTAGTTTTTGCTTTTTTGTTTGCTTGTAATTTTTTGCTTCTCCGTTTCGTTGTCCACTTCTTTGTTCTTCGTTTCCTTTTTTTGTTTTGTTTCTTCGTTTGTTTGCGTCTTTGTGTCCTTCTTTGTTTGCGTCTTTGTGTCCTTCTTTGTTTGCGTCTTTGCTTCGTTGTTCGTTTCTTTCTTTCTTCTTTAATTAATTGTTTCTTTGGTTTGGTGTAGTTATTGTTGTTGCTATTGCTATTATTTGTTTGTTTGTTTTGTTTCTTTGCTACTTTGTTTCTTTCTTCATGACTTTGTTGTGGGCACGTACTTTTCGCTTTCTATTAGGCGGTTTTTGTGGCTGTTGGTAGTGGTTGTAGTGGCGATGGTGGTGGTGGTGGTGGTGGTGAAGGGATGGGAGCGTGGGTTATGGTGGTGGATTTTTTTTGTCGTTGTTGTTGTTGATGGGGGGGGGGGGGGAGGCAGGGATTGAACTGTAAATTGTGATCTGGAGTCCACGGCTGTTCCAACGCAGCCAGCCAGCAGGGCACTGAGTACACTGACCTGACCAGTACAAATGTTACAACTATATTTAAAAGGCAAATATGTTTATCAGCAATGACTTTATTGCTTGTTACAGGACACAGCTGTGGTCAGATATGGGAGTGCTAAACGAATGATTACGGTAAAACCGACTTACTTGTTTGGTCCAGTGTGCAGGTGACAGTAGGATAGACCTATGTACAGGTGATTTTTCCCGTTGCCGACCAAGGCCAACATTATGAAATCTGTTGCATGATGTCACGCCTTACATCAAATTTTCATTTTCGTCTCTTCTCTGAATTTCGACTTCTTTCTTCTCCCCTCTTTTTCCTTGCTGTATCCTACATTAAGATCTGCTTTAACCAAAACCAAAATTCCTGTTTGCTTGAACGCGGCCGGTCGCACTTGTTTTTGGATTATGACATTAGTCTTCATTACCTTTCTCTCTGTGTCTGTCACTGTCTATTTGGATTTTAGACAGTAGTCTTCATTACCTTTCTCTCTGTGTCTGTCACTGTCTATTTGGATTTTAGACAGTAGTCTTCATTACCTTTCTCTCTGTCTCTGTCACTGTCTATTTGGATTATGACAATAGTCTTCATTACCTTTCTCTCTGTGTCTGTCTCTGTCACTGTCTATTTGGATTATGACAATAGTCTTCATTACCTTTCTCTCTGTGTCTGTGTCTGTCACTGTCTATTTGGATTATGACAATAGTCTTCATTACCTTTCTCTCTGTGTCTGTCTCTGTCACTGTCTATTTGGATTATGACAATAGTCTTCATTACCTTTCTCTCTGTGTCTGTCTCTGTCACTGTCTATTTGGATTATGACAATAGTCTTCATTACCTTTCTCTCTGTGTCTGTCTCTGTCACTGTCTATTTGGATTATGACAATAGTCTTCATTACCTTTCTCTCTGTCTCTGTGTCTGTCACTGTCTATTTGGATTATGACAATAGTCTTCATTACCTTTCTCTCTGTCTCTGTCTCTGTCACTGTCTATTTGGATTATGATAATAGTCTTCATTACCTTTCTCTCTGTGTCTGTGTCTGTCACAGTCTATTTGGATTATGACAATAGTCTTCATTACCTTTCTCTCTGTGTCTGTCACTGTCTATTTGGATTATGACAATAGTCTTCATTACCTTTCTCTCTGTCTCTGTCACTGTCTATTTGGATTATAACAATAGTCTTCATTACCTTTCTCTCTGTGTCTGTGTCTGTCACTGTCTATTTGGATTATGACAATAGTCTTCATTACCTTTCTCTCTGTCTCTGTGTCTGTCACTGTCTATTTGGATTTTAGACAATAGTCTTCATTACCTTTCTCTCTGTGTCTGTCACTGTCTATTTGGATTATGACAATAGTCTTCATTACCTTTCTTCTGTGTCTGTCACTGTCTATTTGGATTATGACAATAGTCTTCATTACCTTTCTCTCTGTGTCTGTCACTGTCTATTTGGATTATGACAATAGTCTTCATTACCTTTCTCTCTGTGTCTGTCACTGTCTATTTGGATTATGACAATAGTCTTCATTACCTTTCTCTCTGTCTCTGTCACTGTCTATTTGGATTTTAGACAATAGTCTTCATTACCTTTCTCTCTGTGTCTGTGTCTGTCACTGTCTATTTGGATTATGACAATAGTCTTCATTACCTTTCTCTCTGTGTCTGTCACTGTCTATTTGGATTATGACAATAGTCTTCATCACCTTTCTCTCTGTCTCTGTGTCTGTCACTGTCTATTTGGATTATGACAATAGTCTTCATTACCTTTCTCTCTGTCTCTGTGTCTGTTACTGTCTATTTGGATTATGACAATAGTCTTCATTACCTTTCTCTCTGTCTCTGTCTCTGTCACTGTCTATTTGGATTTTAGACAATAGTCTTCATTACTTTCTTCTGTGTCTCTCTCTGTCTCTGTCATTGTCTTTGTCTTTCTGTCTATCTGTCTCCTTCTCTCTGTCTCTGTCTCTCTGTCTATGTCTCATTATCTCTGTCTCTCGGTCTGCCTG
Organism: Monoplex corrugatus; assembly: GCA_030674185.1. Classification (NCBI taxonomy): domain Eukaryota; kingdom Metazoa; phylum Mollusca; class Gastropoda; order Littorinimorpha; family Ranellidae; genus Monoplex; species Monoplex corrugatus. The sequence goes on along the minus strand of JAPXFY010003942.1, from coordinate 448 downwards.
TCTCTCTCTCTCTCTCTCTGGGCCCCTGGGCCTCTCTCTGTCTGTCTCTATCTCTGTCTGTGTCTCTCTTTCTCTTTCTCTCTCTCTCTCTTCTTTTCTGTATCTTTGTCTGTCTGTCTGTCTGTCTGCCTGTCTGTCTTCTGTCCTGTCTGTTTGTCTGTTTGTTTGTCTGTGTGTCTGTCATTCTGTCTCTCTTTTTCTTTCTCGTTCTGCTTTACCTTCCCTGTCATTTACTTTACGGAAGGTTTCCAAGGTAGGGCACGAACATGGTCACCTGGCACCAGTAAACATTTGTTAATCACACCTGATACCAACAATTATGTTGCTTATATTTGTTACCAATAATTATTTGTTCCTTCCACCTGGTACCAATAATTATTTCTTGATTATACCCGGTACCAATAATTATTTGCTGATTACACACACTCGATTGTGCTGAACCTCGGAT
>JAPXFY010003941.1:12500-19754 GCA_030674185.1 Monoplex corrugatus | reverse complement strand
TTTTTTATTAATTTTTGCTATTTTTATTTTTATTTAACGTTTTGAACGATTGTTTTTTTCCTTCTGCAAAAAGAGCCCAGACGTTTTTACTGAAACATTCTTGCTATTAAAAAAAAACCAAATGCTTGTTAGTGTATTGTACCCATGTTTTCTGAAATAGTGTGAGATTTTCCTTATATGGGTGTTTTTTGTGTTGTTTTAAAATTTGTGTATTGACGTTGTTTTTGGAATGTGTTATTTTCTCAAAAAAGTGTCAAAAGGAATGCATTTTGGGTGTGTTGAAGAATTTTCTTTGGTTTTTTGGTGTTCAGCAAAAATAGAAACCCCAAATCTGGTACTGTGACGCGTTAACAGGGGCCCAGTATGTCAATTTGGGGTTCAATTGGGGCGTTTCCTTTGCATTGCGTCGTTTTATATTTTTTTTTTCCTTGTGTCAGTTTGTTTCGGTTTGTGACATTATTTCAAAAAGACTATCATTTTTATTTCATTTTGTTAAACCCTTTCCCCCCCGACCCTACCCCAACTGAAAAAAATTTAACCTTTGCTCCCACCCTATCCACCGGCTTCCGCAGGAAGCCAGTGGTTTAGGGTGGGGGGAGTCAAAGGGTTAAGTTTTTGTTTTGCTAAGGGGTTGACAGTGCAGTATGTGGTGGACAGGGCGCGGGAGTCAGAGGGTTAAGAAAATTGTCATTGTATTTGCTGACATTATTATCAAAGAGATTTAAATCATTTTCATATCAGTTTGATTAAGAAAATTGTCATTTTGTAACCCAAAGGGAATTGCCTTTTCATACGAAACAATGATACTTATAATAATAATAATTACAATATTTATATAGCGCAAAATCTTGATAAAAATCAAATCTATCAGTTAAAAAAATACTTTATGAATGTTGTCACATAATTTTGTTTAACCTTGTCAGTTGGTTGTTGGTTTAATTGCTTTATTGGTGTTGGTATTGTTGTTGCTTAAAAAGTTTAGCATATTTATACTTTCCAGGTATTTGAATGCTTTGAATGATGGTGTTCTTGTTCCGTTATTTTGTTTTTGTGTAAAACCACATCATATTTTAAGTAAAATTCAGCAGGAGTGTATAAAACTGGTCCTGATTATGAAAATTGGGAAAAAATATATGTTGCTGTTTGAATCTTAGTACTTGACTATTTTCACCAAAGTCTGCTGATTGTCTTGATACATAATGGTAAAATGTGCTTGTTTCATCTTTGTGTTCTTTGCTCATTGACTGATGAAAAATGTTGAAGTATTTTAAGGATAGGTGTGGTAACTTGCTAAATGACAAATAACTTTTGACAGTTATATGCATATCACTTACAACCCCCATAACTTTACAGGCACGTAACATGACACAGAATGCAGAAGCTGAGTATTGTAGGCTGTAGCTTTGGTGGTTCAGACTTGATATGATAGTAATCAGAATTGTTTTCCCTGTCCAGCATTCTGTTCTTGTGTTGTCGTTTGTTTATTTGTTTATTTTTGTGTATTGTACAGTTCTGTGTAGTTGGTTGTTCAGACTTACTATTATAGTAATCAGAATTGTATTCTCCATTTGGCATTCTGTTCTTATGTTGTCGGTTATTTATTTGTCTATTTTTGTGTATTGTACAGTTTTTTGTGTAGTTTGGTTGTTCAGACGTGCTATGATAGTAATCAGACTTGTATTCTCCATTTGGCATTCTGTTCTTGTGTTGTTGATTGATTATTTGTTTGTTTTTGTGTATTGTACAGTTCCGATTCAGTTTAATTGTAATTGTAGCTAAAGTCTGCATTCCTGGTTTTGTTGTTGTTTGGTTGTTTGCTTTGTTTTGTTTTGTTTTCTTTTGTTTTGTTTTCTTTTCTTTTCTTTTCTGTTCTGTTCTTTCTTTTCATGTCTTGTTTTTTTCTGTTTTGTTCCTGTTGATCTTGATGTGTTCTTACTGTCGTCCAGTGTCTGTCTTTGCATGTCTTAGTCAGATACTGGTAATGATCTGCCTCAAGATCTTGAATAGTAATACTATTTATGATGATGATTATGACCATAATAATGATATTACTACTACTACTAGTACTACTACTACTACTACTACTGCTACTACTGCTACTACCACTACTACTGATGATGATGATGATAAGGAAATTTATATAATGCAACATCACAGAAAGCGAGCTCCTATGCATTTTGCACTTTCCAGGAAAATTGCTATGCATCAAGACATATGTTATCACATGAGATTGATGCATTAGTCTATTGGAATGGAGGTGTGTCAGGCTATTCTTTCTGTTACTTTTAGTGAGATGCGAAACTTTTTCACACTTAATACTTTTCATGACATGACAATGATCCGTTCTTCAATGTTCTTATTTCCCCTCCCCTCTCTCCATCCCTCTCCCCACCTCTGCCTCTCTCTCTCTCCTCCCTCTCTCTCTTTCTCTTTCTCTCTCTCTCCCTCTCTCTCTTTGTCTGTCCCTCTCTCCCTCTCTCTCTTTGGTCTGTCCCTCTCTCTTTTCTCTTTTTCTCTTTCCGTCTCCCTCTCTCTCTCCCCTCCCTCTCTCCCTCTCTCTCTCTTTCTCTCTCTCTCTCTCTCCCTCTCTCTCTCACTCTGTAAGTCCAATTAACATTAGAATGAGAGCTGATTTAAGTTTCAAAATAAAGAAAACTAATCTAGATTACCAACTTGGAGAGAATCTTGTGAAAACACATGAAAAAAAAAATTAATTGAAATGACAGGTATCAAAGCTAGTGATTTTAAGTTATAAAATGTCATCTCATCCTTGTTCGTAATGCCGTTCCATAATTACATACAATAATTATTTTTGCTGGCTTTGGTTTTGCCTCACAATCAACCATCCAAGGCTGTTATCAAATTTTTCCACATCATGAAAGGGGGTCTAACAGGTGAAACAAGTTTGTCTTCAGACTGGAATCCAAGGCAGAACAGCCACCATTTTGAATCTGTCGGACAAGATAGAAGTTTAACTCTTTGGGTTTTGTTGTCTGGGAAAAGTGAATTGGCAAATTCCTTTGGAGACCACATATTTTACAGGATGCCTGTTAGGACAATCTGACCCCCTTTCTTTTGTTTCCTTGTTGTTTTTTCAATATGACTTTATGTGTTTTTTCTCTTTTTTGTTTTGTATGTTTTTTGTTGGTGTTGTTGCTAAATGTATGTTTTGTATTGTAGGGTTTAATTTTTGTATGTTAAACTATTGGTGGAAAATGTTTTCGTTTTTGATTTGTCATTGGTGTTCTTGTTAAATGTGTGTTTGTATTTCAGTGTTTGATTTTTTTATGTTAAACTATTTGGTGAAAAATGTTTTGTTTTTTTCTTTGAATTTATTATTTTTTTTGGTGTTGTTGCTGAATGTAATGTTTTGTATTGAAGTGTTTGATTTTTTGTGTTTTAACGATTTTTGGAAAATGTTTTTGTTTTTCATTTTCTTGTTGTGTGTTTTTTGTTAGTGTTGTTGCTAACTGTATTTCAGTGTTTGATTTTTGTATGTTAAAACTGTTTGGTGGAAAAGAAGTGATGATCAAAATATACACATACATATAAAAATTTGTGTTGAAAAGAATAAAGGCAGCTTTGATTCTCAGGCAGTTCTGCTGTTCAGTGAAATCCATTTGGTATGATTAACCCTTTCACTCCCGCACCCTGTCCACCAACTGCAAAAAGTTAACCCTTTGATTCCCTCACCCTATCCACCAGCTTCCTGCAGGAAGCTGGTGGATAGGGAGGGAATCAAAGGGTTAACTTTTTGCTTTGACAGCATGGTTTGACAATACATGAAGCTGGTGGACAGGGTGCGGGAGTCAAAGGGTTAAAAACTTTGGTTCTGTTTGCAATGATTAAGTGTTTTTGACTTTCTGACCACTTGGAATTCAGATGTTCAGAACAGAGGAAGTATGAATGACACTTTTATTACATATACACATCCGAGTCATTGTCTTTTTGCAAACATTTTCCTTCATAATTTTGAAGTCTTGACGAATATATCAATGTACATAGAACGCAATGACAGATGATGTCTTCAAATTATATTTATTTATGAATCTATCAGTGGTGTTCATTCTAGTGTACCTCTGTGTGCGTGCGTGTGTGTGTGTATGTGTACGTGTGTGTGTGAGTGTGTATGTGTACGTGCGCGCGTGTGTGTGAGTGTGTATGTGTACGTGCGCGCCTGTGTGTGAGTGTGTGTGTGTGCGTGTGTGTGAGTGTGTATGTGTACGTGCATGTGTATGAGTGTGTATGTGCACGTGTGTGAGTGTGTATGTGCGTGCTTGTGAGTGTATGTGTACGTGTGTGCATGTGTGTGTGTAATGGCCTCGGAAAAATTTACTGGTTTCCTGAGCCATTTCTTTTTTTTTTTTAGGATGATTCCACTCAGGGAGGTTACCTTTTTAATCACCTTGTTTTTTCTCTGCCCCATTTTCTAAACCACCTTAATGGCCACAAAAGCTGGCACAGTTTTTACAATGCGATGATGATGATGTCGATAAGGATGATAGTCATAATGCTATGGAAGTCAAAGGGTTAATGATCACAGTCCGTTGGACAGTTTGTTACAGAGTTTATGATGAAGATGACAGTGGGATGATATTTATGATACTATGGTAAAAACAACATATTAAAAACATACCCCCTACCTTGTTTGTAAAAGATCCTTGGGAGTATAAAACACAGTGTTTTGAGTCAAGTGACAAAGGGCCTGGGCTCGAAACGTTTGTGTTTTATACTCCTTTTTACCCTCAAGATCCAGCAATCACATTTTGTTTTACCTATGATATTGTGGAGTTCCATCTTGGATTGAGACCGTGTGACAGGACTATACTCTCTACTTACTCTCATGATAAATATCTTGGCCTCAACAGGCCAAAGAGATACAGACACCTGCAGGGTTGGACAGGAGATTTGAACAACATCCTCAATAACGCATCCGTGAAATGGATGATATTGGACTGTATGGTCCCCATCTTCCGATGAGCCCATAACACATTCAGCTCTCTGTAGGAACTGACTGGGACTGGATAATTCCACAATGATTTTGACTGGACTGAAAAGGATTCAAACCCACAACTCTAGTTGGTAGTCTGTTGCACTTGCCGCTGTTCCCCGGTTACTGATTTATCCTATTAATTTCTGCTGAAACAAAAGTTAAAAAAACCCACACAAAAAACCCTGTCCAATTACTTTTTTTGTGAGGACCAACGTCATCGTACAACGAAGCTTTCGATATTCAAACTGTAATGCATCCATGATAGTATGATTATTTCCCTTCTCTGCAGCGTTGATGCGATGATTATTTCCCATAGAGTGTTTGTTGCTGTGTTGTCTTTTCTGTTTATCCTGATTCCGGGGCCTAATCAGGGGAGAGCACTACTGCAGATCATTGCAGGTCTCCAAGGGACTCCATGGGTATCTCATTATGCGCTCCACACGGGGACTAATGGCTGGCACGCCTGTCGTACACTGACTAATGAACTTCATAATCAATCGATTGCTTATGCACAGAGAGGGACAAATCATGCGCATTACATGCTCATCTGCATCAATGATGTACAATAAGGGATCTTTTCCCCAGAGCCTTGTTGTGTTTGGTTTGGATAATGATGGTATGGTAGGTGGGGGAAAGGTGAGCTAGTGTATGTGAGTGTGTATGTGTGTGTGTGTGTGTGTGTGTGTGTGTGTATGTGTGTATGTGTATGTGTGTGTGTGTATGTGTGTGTGTATGTGTGTGTGTGTGTGTGTGTGTATGTATGTGTGTGTATGTGTGTATGTGTATGTTTGTGTGTGTGTGTGTGGGGGGTGTATGTATGTGTGTGCATGTATGTGTGTGTATGTGTGTGTGTATATATGTATGTGTACGTATGTGTATGTGTGTGTGTGTATGTGTGTGTGTATATGTGTGTGTGTGTTTGTGTGTGTGTGTGTGTATATGTGTGTGTGTGTGTGAGTGTCTGTGTGTGTGTTTGTGTGTGTCTCTTTCTGTAAATGTGTTTATGCATAAGTCCGTATGTTTGTATTTGTCTGTTTTCATCCAGATGTGCTCTACTGGAAAGATTACAGAAACAGATGCAGACTTTTTCACGGGCCTACGTTATATTATCTAAAACTGCTTCTGCATATCAAATTTCCTTAGAGCCAAAAATGCACTTAGTACATGTACCCCAATTATCAGTGCTAGGAGAAAGTACGTAAGACTTTATCGAAAACATACAGGTGAATGGACCAGCAAGGCAGAAAATGATAGGGAAAAAAGATGACGGAAAGCAAAGGAACAAGGCAGAAACAAAGAGAGTGACAGAAAAGAGAAATTTCTTGCACAGAATTTCCAGAAGGTGATACTGTTTATACTGAAAGAGCCCCGGTATCCCCACGGGAGAATGACTGTATGGGTATTAGTGGTGGTGATGCTAGCGTGGTGATGATTGCGTCCTTGGTTGTGTTTGTGTGTGTGCGTGCGTGTATGTGTGTGTGCGTGTGTGTATGTTGTGTGTGTGTGTTGCGTGTATGTGTGTGTGTCTGTATGTTGTGTGCATGTGTGTGTGTGTATGTGTGTGTGTATATGTGTGTGTGTGTGTGTGAGTGTGTGTGGTGTGTGTGTACGTGTGTGTGTGTGTATGTGGTATGTTGTGTGTATGCATGTGTGTGTATCTGTGTGTATCTGTGTATGTATGTGTATGTGTGAATGTGTGTGTGTATGTGTGTGTGTTAGTGTGTGTATGTATGTATGTGTGTGTGTGTATGTGTGTGTGTAGTTGTGTGCATGTGTGTGAGTATGTATGTGTGAGTGTGTGTGTGTGTGTTGTGTATGTGTGTGTGTCTATGTTGTATGCATGTGTGTGAGTGTGTGTATGTGTGTGTGTATGTGTGTGTGTCAGTCTCTCTGTGTGTGTATGTGTGTGCGTGCATGTGTGTGTTGTGATGTGTGTATGTTGTGTGCATGTGTGTGAGTGTTCGTGTGTGTGTGTATGTGTATGTATCTGTATGTGTGTGTGTATGTGTGTGTATCTGTATGTGTGTGTGAGGGTGTATGTGTGTTTGAGTGTGTGTGTATGTGTGTGTTTGAGTGTGTGTGTGTGTGTGTGCGCGCGTGTATGTGTGTGTGTGTGTATGTTGTGTGCATGTGTGTGAATGTGTAGTGTGTGTGTGTGTGTGTGTGCATGTGTGCGTGTGTATAGTGTGTATGTATGTGTTTATGTTGTGTGCATGTGTGTGAGTGTGTGTATATATGTGTGTGTGTATGTGTGTGAATGT
>JAPXFY010003941.1:0-5000 GCA_030674185.1 Monoplex corrugatus | reverse complement strand
AGAGAGCAGAGAGAGTCTAATTATTTGTCGTTTGTGTATGAGTCTGTTTTGTGTTTCGCCTCTCTTTTTCTCTCCCCTCTTCTCTCTTTCTCTCTTTTCCCTCTCCCTCTTTCTTTCTCTCTGTCCTCTTTCGCTCGCTGTCTCTTTCTCTCTCTCTCTCACTCCCCTCTCTCTTTTCTCTCTCTCTTCTCCCTTTTTTTCCTCGCCCTTTTTCTCTCTTTCTCTCTCTCCTTTTTTTCCCCCTCCTCTGTTTCACTCTCTGTCTCTTTCTCGCTCTCTTTTTCTTTCTCTCTCTCTCTCTTTTCTCCCTTCCTCTTTTTCTCTGTCTCTTTTCTCTCTCTCTTTATCTCTCTCTCTTTCACTTTCTCCCCTCTCTTTCTCTCTTTCTCTGTCTTTGTCTCTGTCTCTGTCTCTCTCTTTCTTTTCTTTTCCTTCTCTCTTTTCTCTCTCTCTCTTCTTTTCTCTGTCTCTTTCACACCACTCTTTCTCTTTTTTCTCTTCTTTCTGTCTTTACTATCTTTCTTTCCCACTTCTCTCTCTTTACTTCTTTCTCTCCTTTCTATCTCTCCCCTACTCTTTCTCTTTCCACACTTCTTTTCTCCCTCTTTCCCCTTTTCACTCTCTCTCTCTCTCTCTCTCATTTTTTGCTTTTTTCTTCCCCCCCCCCCTCTCTGTGTGTTCTCTTTGTGACCCAGATGATCCTAGGGACACGCAGTATCGGGGAAACGTGCAAGGAAGAAGTCTTGGGGCCCTTGGGTTGGGTTCAACCTCCTCCGTCTGTTAGATGGGGGCGGTGCCTGTGTGCGTGCTGTCGCCGCTTTATCTGCTGCTATTGTTATTGTTATTTTTTTGTTTAAAGCCCAGCTTGAGCCATATCAGGGTACAGAAAATTTAAGGGGAAAAAAAAATTAAGGGCACATATCAATACATTCGCGCCTATAATCTAAGGGGGTGTCCCTGGCGGTTTATCACTCCGTCCAATTTTTCGCAAAGCGGTTTTAAAAAAAAAAAAAACAAACCAAACCCAAAACCAAACCAAAACCAAAAAAAACAACAAAAAAAAAAAAAAAAAAAAGTTTAATACAAATGTAAACATAATTGGACATTAAAAATATAAAAAAGGGTTAATTCCAAAAATTCCCTTTCAGATCTCTTTTCTAGAGCCAAAAATGCACTTAATACTTTACCCCAGTTATCAACCTAAGGAGAAAATACGTAAGCCTTTATCGAACACTAAAGGGGAAGGAAAAGGCAGAAAATGATGGAAAAATGACAGAAAGTAAGAAAGCAAGGCAGAAAAAAGAAATGACAGAAAAGAGGAAACTTTTGGACGAAAATTTTTTGGTTTTTAAGGAAATGTGATGTGCGGAGGTAAATTTTATAATTTTAGGAGGCCCGTTTTTTTTTTTTAAAAATTTTAATTTTCCAAAAATTTTTTTTAAGTTTCAAAACGGTTGTTTTTTTTTTTTCCTTGTGTGTAAATTGGACAAGCTAGTCAAAGCCAAGAGGATCTCCATGATCATGTACGCGAATCATTTATATGCGCATTAATTTTTTTTCCCCTTTTTTTTTTTTTCCCGTTGAATTGTGTTGTTTTAAAAAGTTTATAGGGCTGCTGTGGGGCCTAAGCAGTGACTGGGTTTTAAAAAAAAAAAAACAATCCGTTTTCTCCAGTGCTCCCCCCCCCTTATCCTTTTCAGAAAAGAGGGAAAAAAAAAAAATTTTAAGATTTTGACAATAAACACACAGACAAAACACGACAACACACGAAAACAACAGACAACACACAGACAAAAACACAACAAACACACAGACAAACCACAGGACAAAAAAAAGACAAACAAAAGACAAACAAAAAAGAAAAACCCACACACACACACACAGACAAACACAAGACAAACACACAGACAAACACCCCACACACAAAACAAACACCCAGCCCAAAAAACAAAACGACAAAACACACAGACAAACACCAGACAAACAACAGAAAAAACACCAGAAAAAACATCAGACAAAACCACACCACACAGACAAAAACAAAACAAAACACAGACAAACCCCACCACAAAAAAACACACAGAAAAAAAACCCCAAAGCCCAAACAACACAAAACCCTTTTAGACAACACACGACAAACACACGGGACAAAACCCACAGACAAAAAAAAAAAAACCACAAAAAAAAAACCCCCAAAACCAAACCACCACCCAAGGAAACCGCAACCCCAAAAGACCAACGGGACACAAAAAGACACCAGGCGCACACACCCCCCAAAAAATGCCGAAAGAAAACACACCAAAAAACTTATATTTTTATTTTTTTTATTTTTAAAGGGTTGATGTATTTTGCTATTTTTTTTTTTTATTTTGTATATATAATTATTATATAATTTTTTTATATTATTTTGTGGGTGTGTGTTGTGTGGTGTGTTGTGTGTGTTTTTTGTGTGGTGAAATCACAAGAAGTTACGTTTTAATGGGAGTTTTTAAATTTTTTTAAAAGGGGGAAAAGGGGAATGGGGGGTGGGGACATGTCGGACCCCAGGGCCCCTGGTTTACAAAAAATAAAAAGGGGAGGGAAATTTGGGTACAAGGGGCCCACAGTGAATTTTTTAAATGGTGGGGAAAAACCTGGTTTGAGAGCCTAATAGAAGAAAAGGGAAACTTGGAGAGTCCAGGAGATAATCCCAAAAATAGTTTGGGCTACACCTGATAATAAAAAATTTTTGAAATTTTTTAAATGACACCCAAAACACACTACCGGGTTGAAGTTTGAATGTAAAAAAGGGGAAAAATTTTCAAATAAAATTTGAAAAATAATTTAAAACGGTCAAACAAAAACAGAAAAAAATTAAATTTAAAAATCTTAAAAAAAAAACTCCCAAAAGGGGAAGATCGGAGAATCAGGGGGCCTCCCCAAATTTTTATTTTTATTTTTGTTGAAAAGGATATCTTTTGGGTCTTTTAATAAAAAAAGGGTTTTTGTTATTTTATTTTTGTCGTAAGTAAAATAGGAATTCAAAGAGCGGGTTGGTGGAGAAAAAGCTTTGAACAAAAACATATTTTCTGTGTATTTTTTTTTTCCCCAAAGGGTTAAAGGCCTTGTTTGTATATCAAGGACGCTAGCTGTCGGGGGGGCAGTTGGGATCGGGGTTTGGTAGGGGAAAAAATTTTTTTTTAAAAAGGGGAATTTTTAAAAACCAAACCAATTTTCTAAAACGGGACGTCGTATGTTATAAAAAATTACGGTTTTTTGATTATTTTTGGGGTGCACCTTTTTGCCAATGTGTGTGTTGTGTGTGTTTGTTTTGTGTGTGTGTGTGGTGGTGTGCGCGCGGGGCGGGGTTGGGGTTTTGGTTGGGGGGTGTGTGTGTGTGTGTGGTGTGTCTGTGTGTTGTTCTGTGGGGTTTTGGGGGGTGTGGTGTGTGTGTGGTGGTGGTGGGGTGTGTTGTAAGTGTGTGTGTGTGGTGTGTGTTTTGTGTTGGCGGGGTGTGAGTGTGGGGAGTGGTGTTGTTTTTGGGGGTCTTTTGGGTTTTTGTGTGAGAGTGAGTGTGTGTATCCGTATGTGTGTGAGTGAGTAGTGGTGGGTGTGTATGTAAAGAGGGAGAGAGGGGGTGTGTTTTGTTTTTTGTTTTTAAATTGTGTGTGTGTGTGATTGTGTTTTGTGGGGTGAGTTGTGTTTGGGGGTTTTTTTGTGTGGGGGGTTTTTTTTGTGGTGTTGGTATGTAAATTGTGTGGTGTTTTTGTGTTTTTGTGTGTGATTGGTGGGGTTTTGGGGTTTTTGTGTGTTGTGTTTGATTGTGTGTGTGTGTGTGTGTGAATGTTTTGTGTGTATTTTTACGCACCCCCTGCGTGTGTTGTGTTTTTTTAGTTTTTGTTGTGTTTTGTTTTTGTTGGTTATGTTTTTGTTGTGTTGTTATGTATGTCTTATGCGTTTGCTTATGCATCAAAAAACCCCCAAAAATAAAAAAAATTTAACACAAACAATGTTGTTCCCTGTTGTCCCTGTGCTGCTCTGTTTTGTGGTGTGGTTTTGGTGTGTGTGTGTGTGTTGTGTGTGGTTGTGCGTCCCGTGCCGGGGTTTTGCGTGCGGGGGTGTGCGTGCGCGGCGGCGGTGGGTGTGTGTTGGTGTGTGCATGTTGTGTGGGGGTGTGTGTGTGGGGTTTTGTGTGTTGGGTTTTCTTTATGCGTGTCAGTATGGGGTCCCTTTGGTTGGGGGTCGTGTGTCTGTGTGTCCGCAAGCACTGTCTATTTTTTTGGGTCTGTCTGTTGTTTGCCCTGTTTTCTCTGCCCCCCTCTCTTCCCCCCCCCCTATTTCTTTTCCCTCTTTCCGTCCCCTCTGTCCCACTCTCTTTTCTCTCTCTTTTTCCCTTCTCTCTCCCTCTTCTCTCCCCCCCCCTCTTTTCCCTCCCCCTTTTTTCCCCTTTCCTTTTTCCCTTTTTTCCTTCTCTCCCCCTTTTTTTCCTCTCTTCTCTTCTCTCCTCACAAAAAACCCCACCCCAGGCGCGCAGCGCAGCAGCAGAAAAAAAAATTAAAAAAGGGAAAAATTTTATTGTGGAATAATGGTTTTGCGTTCCGAATGTCTTTGTCTCCCCCGGTGCGTTGTTTTGTCAAAAAAAAAAGGGAACCCAAAAGTGAAAAACGCTGACAAGTTACCCGGTGCCCAAAAGCTTTGGGAAAACCCCCGGAGAAATGTGCCCCCCCCCCTTTTTTGGGTTTATATATGTTTTATTCCGGGGGTATTTTTGGGGAGCCAATGGATAAAGATCTAACTTTTTTGGGTTTTCAACCCCCCCCCCCGGAAAAATATAAAAAAACCTTCCCCCCGTTCGCCCCCTTTTCTTGTTTCCATCTCCTGGTGGGGGGGCGTTTTTCTGTTTTTTGGGTTTCCCTGGCCTGTTCGCTCCCATTTTAAAAGTTTCCTCTTTTTTGGGGGGGTCAGCTTACTGTTTATGGGTCCCCTGGCCCTTTGTTTTCCCCCTGCCATTTAATGTTTCC
>JAPXFY010003940.1:17500-19758 GCA_030674185.1 Monoplex corrugatus | reverse complement strand
GGGGTTTTGTATTTTTTTGGGGTTTAATGGGGGGAAAATGTTTTTTGTTTCTGGGGGTTGGGTTGTATGGTTTCTGTGTGTGTAAGTGTCGCGTTGTGGGTGGTGGTGAAATTTTTTGGGATGCGCGCATTTGTGCCTGCTGCGTGTGTGTGTGTAATTTGCTAAGCCCCTTTTTTTTGAAAAAGTCTGGGTACTTCTAGTTGCTTGCGAAAAATCACTTTTTTTTGCGTGAAAAGGGAAATTTCACAAACTACATGTTGACGATCTAAAAAAGCCATTTAACTTTTTTCATTTCTCCAAACCCCTTTGAAGTTTATTTTAATAGGGAACTTAACCCTTTGACTCCTGCCCCCATCCCCGCACCTCATTGTAAACCGCGCAAGAAAAAAGAAAAGAAAATTTAAAACCATTTGATTCCCTCATCCACCAAAAGCTTCCTGCAGAAGTGGTCGATAGGGTAGGAGTCAAAGGGTTAATTTTTTTTTTGCAGTTGGTGGTGGGGCGGAGTCGAGGGTTTTAAAATGGGGGCGTGCCGCTTGGACCATCCCTAAAGTTTTGTCTGCCATGAAGGTCATTGTAACCGGTCAAATTTCCCCACTCCCCCCCCCCCCCCCCCAACTTTCTCTCTAACGCCCTCTCTTTGTCTCTGTTCTTTTTCTCTCTTTTTCTCCCTTTGTCTCTGTCCTGTGTGTGTCTCTCTCTGTTTGCTCTGTCTTTTGGTGTGTCCCTCTCTCTTTTTCTCTGTTCGTCTCTGTCTCTCTCTCTCTGTCTCTCCTCCTGTCCTCTCTCTCTCTCTTTTCCCTTTTTTCTCCTGTCTCTCTCTGTATCTGTTTTCTCTGCTCTCTTGTCTCTCTCGTCTCTCTCTCTCTCTTTGTCTCCGTTCTCTCGTTCTTCTCTCTTGTCTTGTCCTTGTCTCTCTCTGTCTCTCGCTGTCTCTCTCTGTTTCTCTGTCTCTCTGTCTCTTGTCTCTCTCTCTCTCTCTGTATGTCCTCTTCCCCCATCCATGGCGAGGACTGGATGTAAAAAAAGCTTGAATGTACTTATCCCTCTATCTTAAAAAAAAAAAGAAAGTGTATTCTTATTGTCCCTGTGACAAGACCACAACACTCCCCCCCCCCCATCCCCCTTCTTATCATCATCATATATGTATGAGAGCACCGGGTAGACCCAGGGAGAAGATACTAGACGGACTTGCAGAATGGCTGAAGACAAAGAGGGTGGAAGAGATGCTTGAGGCAACAAGAGATAGAGACAGATGGAAGTCCATAATCGCCAACACCATGCGGCAAGGCACCTGATGATGATGATGATATGTATACGTACATGTATATGTATATACATGTATATATATATATATATATATATATATAGAGAGAGAGAGAGAGAGACAGAGAGAGAGAGAGAGAGAGACAGAGAGAGAGAGAGACAGACAGAGAGAGAGAGAGACAGAGAGAGAGAGAAGACAGAGAGAGAGACAGAGAGAGAGAAAGAGAGAGAGAAAGAGAGAGGAGAGAGACGTTGATTCTAGAAGACGCTCAACATATACATAATATAAACCACCCTTCCTCTCTTGTCGAAAGAGCATGACAAGGGACATCATCCTGTCAGCTCCCCAGCTACTTCCCACAGATGACACGCTGCTAGTCATCCGCCATTTTACCTCTATTATGGACCCACGCAGAGAGTTCCTATCCACAGAAGGAAAGACAGAGCGGGGGATGATAGGGCGGAATAGGAACGGTCGGGTCGGGGGAGGGGGAGGGGGGTGGAGAGAGGTGGGAGGGAGATGGGCAAAAAGATGGACAAGAGGAGGGTAGAGTCTATTAAAGAAAATAATAAAGGAGGAAGAAGAGGAGAAGGAGGAGGAAGAGAAATGATGACGATGGAGAAGAAATGTAATTTCGCACTGACTTATAATAAAAGTCACTCATTCAGATGATAATAACTGAACTGATGACGATGAAGAAGAAGACAAGAAGACGGTCAAGACGTAGAGACTATTAGGAAAAAAGAAAAAAGAGGAAGAGGAGGAGAAGGAGGTGGAAGAGAAACGATGACGATGAAGAAGAAGAAAAGTAATTTCGCACTGACTTGTGACAATAAAAGTCAACTCATTCAGATGCATTGACAATGTAACACTGAACTGACAAGACGAGAAGGCAAGAAAGAGGAGCAAGAGAAGGGTAGAGACTAGTAAGAGAAAAATGAAAAGGAAGAAGAGGAAGAGGAGGAGGAGAAATGACGAAGAGAAAGAAGAC
>JAPXFY010003940.1:0-5000 GCA_030674185.1 Monoplex corrugatus | reverse complement strand
TGGTGTTGTTGTTGTTTTGTTGTTGTTGTTGTTGTTTTGTTGGTGTTGGTGTTGTTTTGTTGTTTTGTTTTGTTGTTGTTTTGCTGGTGTTGGTGTTGTTTTGTTGTTGATGTTTTGTTGTTGTTTTGTTGGTGTTGTTGTTGTTTTGTTGGTGTTGGTGTTGATGTTGTTTTGTTGGTGTTCGTGTTGGTGTTATTTTGTTGTTGTTTTGTTGGTGTTGGTGTTGTTGTTGTTTTGTTGGTGTTCGTGTTGGTGTTATTTTGTTGTTGTTTTGTTGGTGTTGGTGTTGTTGTTGTTTTGTTGGTGTTCGTGTTGATGTTATTTTGTTGTTGTTTTTTGGTGTTGGTGTTGTTGTTGTTTTGTTGGTGTTCGTGTTGGTGTTGTTTTGTTGTTGTTGTTGTTTTGTTGGTGTTGTTGTTTTGTTGGTGCTGTTGTTGTCGTTGTTTTGTTGGTGTTGTTGTCGTTGTTGTTTTGTTGGTGTTGTTGTCGTTGTTTTGTTGGTGTTGTTGTCGTTGTTGTTTTGTTGGTGTTATTATTGCCAAAACCGATTTTTCCTTAAAGATTTACACACACACACACACACACACACACACACACACACACACACACACACACACACACACACACACACACACACACACACACACACACACACACACACACACACACACACACACACACATAGTTCAGAAAAAAAACACGAAAACCAGTCGCCGTGGTGTAGTGGTTAACGCAACGGACTACCGACTGGAAGGTTGTGGGTTCGAATCTCCATTAGTCCGTTCAAAACTATATATCATTGTGAGATTTTCGGCTCTAACCGGCTCCTACCCAGAGTTGGGCGTGCTATGGGCTCATTGGGAAGACTGGAACCACACAGTCGAGACTCGTCCACTTCACGGATGCGTCATTGAGGGTGTTGCTCAAATCTTCTGACTAGCACTGCAGGTGTCTGTATCTCTCGGGCCTGGTTGACGCTAGGATATATTATGATAGTAAGCGTGGAGTAAGTACAGCCCTGTCACGCAGTCTCAATCCTAGATGGAACTCCGTAGCATTATGATTATCATCCTCATCGAAATCATCATCATTGCATTATAAAATCTGTTCCAGCTTCTGTGGCCATTAAGATGACGTAGAAAAAATAATGGGACCCCCCCCCCCCCAAAAAAAAAGAAACAAAAAAGGGGTTGACTACAAAGGTAACCTCCCTGAGTGCGATGATCCTAAAAAAAATCCTCCCCCCCCCCCCCCCCACAAAAAAAAAAAATTCAGAACGCGTTTTCAATACAGACAAAAACAAATTATATGAGGTGTGTGTGCTTTTCTTGTCTGGTTGTATTAATTTAAATACGTGCTCTGATTCTCTTTTCGTGATTTTGTTTTTGTTTTTGTTTTGTTTTGTTTTGTTTTGTTTTGTTTTGTTTTTCTGGTTCCTGTTTACTTGAACGCGGACAGTCACACTTGTTTTGGAAAAAGCTCAGAATAATCTCGCCTGTCTTTATTTTCGTGACTTGCCTCTTTGACCCCCCCGAACCCTTTTCTGCAGCGTCCTGCATTGTTGGCCACACTAGCAAAGCAAAAACTGAACCCTTTGGCTCCATCATCCTATCCACCAGCTTCCTGCTGCAAGAAGTTGGTGGATAGGGTGAGGGAGTCTAGAGGGTTCAGTTTTTGCTTTTGCTGGCATGGTCGACAATGCAAAGATGCTGATGGACAACGTCCGGGGGGTCAAAGGGTTAAACCATCAATTGATTGATTGATTTGGTTCAGTTTTTACGTCGACACCCACCTCAGGTGATATGGCTGACGGGGATAACCATCCCAGGGAAGTGGGGGAAGGGGGACCTATCTAATCCTATACTGACATCACCAGAACAACAATGATGTTGAGATGGGACATTCAGATGGCCAGTTTTAATGTAGCGCACCCCTAGATTCGAATCATCAACCAGCACACAGGACTATATGAAGATTACCTGATTCCCTTAACCCTTTGACTCCCGCACCTAACCCATTAACTACAGACACTTAACCCTTTGACTTCCTCACCTTACCCACCAGCTTTCTGCAGTGAAAAGGCACATCTAAATACAGAAATCCCTGACCTCTGCTGCTACAACCTAAAAATAAAAAGTGTGATTGGGTTGCTAAGGAAAAGAACCAGGGATTGAGAGGATGTTTGAAGGAGGGAAAGAGAGAAAGAGAGAGAGAGAGAGAGAGAGACAGACAGACAGACAGAGACACAGAGACAGAGAGACAGAGAAAGAAAGACAGAGAGAGAGAAAGAAAGACAGAGAGAGAGAGAAAGAAAGAGAGAGAAGAGAGACAGAGGGAGAGGGATAGAGAGACAGAGAGAAGGAGAGACAGAGACACAGAGAGAGAACAGACACAGACAGAGACACAGAGAGAGAGATAAGGAGAGAGAGACAGACAGAGACAGAGAGAGACAGAGAGAAAGAGAGAGAGGGAGAGAGAGACAGAGAGGGAGGCTTACGTTTTTGCTTTGCCGGCATGGGCAGCAATGCAGGATGCCAATGGACAGGGTGCAGGAGGCAAAGCGTTAAGAGAAGAAAAGTAGGTTCATATGGCCATGTAACAAGATCCGGTGCCCTAGCTAAGTCTGTCGTCCAGAAACTGTTAAGGGAAGGAGACTGAGTGGAAGACAGCAAAAATGATGGATTGACAAAAACATTGCGGAATGGACAGAGAAATCATTTTTCAGAGACCCAGGCTTTGGCACACAGCTGACAGAGCTGGAAGAATCTGGTAAACTGTTTCTTTATTGCGTCGCTTCATTGACTCTTCGCGGAGTTACAGGAGAAGAAAGAAATACACTACGACAAAATAAATAGATAAATGAATAAATACAAATGTGAGAAACGAAAACGTGGAAGCAGAGGAAGGAGAGAGAGAGAGAAACAGAGACAGAGAGAGAAGACAGAGAGAGAAGACAGAGAGACAGAGACAGAGAGAGAAGACAGAGAGAGAAGACAGAGAGAGAGAGACAGAGACAGAGAGAGAAGAAAGAGACAGAGAGAGAGACAGAGAGAGAAGACAGAGACAGAGAGACAGAGACAGAGAGAGAGAGAGAAGGAGCAGAAGAAGAAAAAGAGAAAACGTGGAAGAAGAGAAAGAGAGAGACAGAGACAGAGAGAGAAGACAGAGAGACAGAGACAGAGAGAGAAGACAGAGAGAGAAGACAGAAAGACAGAGAGAGAAGACAGAGAGACAGAGACAGAGAGATAGAGAGAGAAGACAGAGAGACAGAGAGAGAAGAGAAAGAAGGATCAGAAGAAGAAAGAGAGAAAACGTGGAAGCAGAGGAAGGGAGAGACAGCGAGAGAGAGAGAGAGAGAGAGAGAGAGAGAGAGAGAGAGAGAGAGAGAGAGAAAGAGAGAGAGAGAGAGAAGACAAAGAAGAAGCAGAATATAAAAAAAAAACACCAGAAAATGGCTCCCCCTGTCACTGAACAACCCTAACCTTTCAAAGAACATTGCCAGAATGAGTGAACTTTCAAGTGAAGTCATTGCGGCGAGCATGGGAGAACAACCCGATTTTTTTTCTTTCTTTTTTTTTTTTGTTTTGTTTTGTCAAAACTACGTGTTTTTTGGGGTGAAATGCGTTGAAAAGGCAGATCTAAACACACAAATCCCTGACCTCTGCTTCTGCAGTTCATCTCGAAGATGAAGGGATTGTAAAAAGGGAGGGAGAGATGAGAAGGTTGGTAAAGGAAAGAGTCAAGAGGGGTGAGTGTGTGGGTGGGTGGGAGGGAATGTTTGAGGGACTTTGAAAATAGACCTTGAATGAAGGGATTCTTTGAAAAAAAAAAATGAAAAAAAGAAGGAAGGTTGGACACTCTCCCCTTCCCTAAAAAGGGTTGCTACATAGTGTGAACTTTGAGGCATTAGAGAGAGACAGACAGACAGACAGAGACAGGCGGACAGACAGATAGACAGAGACAGAGAGGACAGAGAGAGGGGGAGGAGATAGATAAGATAGATAGAGAGATAGATAGATAGATAAGATAGATAGATAAGATCAGATAGATAAGATAGAGATTTAGATAGATAGATAGATAGAAGATAGATAGATAGACAGACAGATAGATAAATAGATAGATTGATAGATAGATAGATAGATAGATAGTGTGTGTCTGCGTCTGTGTGTGTGTGTGTGTGTATGTGTGTGTGTGTGTGTGTGTGTGTGTGTTCGTTCTCACGCGGAGTGTGTGTGTGTGGTGTGTGTGTGTGTGTGTGTGTGTGTGTGTGTGTGTGTGTGTGTGTGTGTGGTGTGTGTGTGTGTGTGTGTGTGTGTGTGGCAGTTTGTTTGGGGTGAAATGCAGTGAAAAGGCACATCTAAATACAGAAATCCCTGACCTCTGCTACTGCAGCCTAAAGATAAAAAGGATGATTGGGTTGGTAAAGAAAAGAACCAGGGACTGAGAGATGTTTGAAGGAGGGATGGGGAGAGACAGACAGACAGACAGACAGACAGACAGAGAGACAGAGAGAGACAGAGACAGAAAGATAGTGAGTCAGAGACAAAGAGAGAGACAGAGAAAGAGACAGGCAGACGGAGACAGAGAGAGAGAGAGGAGAGAGACAGAGACAGAGAGAGACAGACAGACAGAGAGACAGACAGACAGACAGAGAAGAGAGGGAGAGAGAGAAGAGAGAGGAAGGGAGAGACAGAGAGAGAGAGGAAGAGAAAGACAGAGAGAGACAGACACAGACAGACAGAGAGACACAGAGAGAGAGAGAGACAGAGAGAGAGAGGGAGGGAGAAAGCGAGGGTGTAAAGGTTGCGAAGGTGACTGAACTTTTACATCAGGATGCTAGTCAATGTATTAACTTTCAGGCAATAATGCATGCTTACTTTTTGTAATTCTAGTTTTTGGGAGCGGGGCGGGTGGAAGTGGTGGTGAGTGTGTGTGTGTGTGTGTGTGCGTGTGTGTGTGGTGTGTGTGTGTGTGTGTGTGTGTGTGTGTGTGTGTGTGTG
>JAPXFY010003939.1:17500-19762 GCA_030674185.1 Monoplex corrugatus | reverse complement strand
ATACGCATAGAATAGCCAGCAGAATGGGGCCAACCCAAAAACAAAATTCAAGAAATGACAAAATTCTTTCCAACAAATGCCTATAATTTTTAGCACAAAAGAGAGTCCTTGAGTTATATAAACCAATACTGTTATACGGATGGAGGCGTGGACATCAGCAAGCAAAGCCAGAAAAAGGATTGGGGCAGCCAGGTGTGGTTTCTAAAAAATGTTGAGGGTTTCATGGACAGAAAAGAAAACAAACGAGACGTTTTGAGGGGGGCAACACAATAGATCACTCAAAAAGGAGATTGGGAAAAGACAGGCAACATTTATGGGCCATTTTAAATGAGGAAGGGGGTTTTGGGAGCACCGGGCCCAAAACGGGAAAGCAGGGGGAAGGAAAAAGCACCAGGTAGCCCCGGGGGAGAAAATGGGGGACGGCTTGCAGAGTGGCTGGGGATGAAAGGGGGTGGAGGAGATGGGGGGGGAAACGAGAGATAGAGACAGATGGAAGTCCATGATCGCCAACGCCATGCGGCAGGGCACCTGATGATGATGATGATATGGAATGTCAGTTATGCACGTTAAAGATCTTGTGATACATATCAGTGGTCAGCTTATGGAAACATAAAACACCCCTGCAAGCACACTCACTGGGGGACGGACTATGCAGACTGTGCGCAACATACTGACTGCATAGGGGTGGGCAAAATAACCTGCTTACGCGTATCCGAAGAAGCCTGGAACGGTAAAAATAGAACTCAATGAATATATATAGAAATAAATGAAAATCATTTCATTTATCTATATTTGTGTCTTTATTTAATTATTTTCCTATTTGTTCATTCATTTATGTGTTTGTTTTTTTAATTAATCATTTATGTCTTTATTTGCTTTTTGTTCATTTATTATTTTTCATTTATTTATTTATTTATTAGTATTCACTTATTTATTTATTATTTATTTATTTTTCATTCACTTATTTATTTATTTATTTATGTATTTTTTTATTTATCTATCTATTTATTTAGTATTTATTTATTATCTATATATTTATTTGTTTGTTCACTTACTTAGTTCTTTATTTGTTTATCTGTTGTATATTTATCTGCTTTCTTATTTGATTTAAATTTGTTTGTTGTTTGTTTATTTAGTTAGTTTATCTATTTATCTGTTTATATATATTTTATCTGTTTATATATATTATATATATATATATATATACACACATATATATATATATATATATATATATATATTATATATATATAAAAAGATAAAAATATATATAAACAAGCAAAAAAATGTATGTGTATATATATATAATATATATATATATATATATATATTATATATATACATACATACTTTGCTTATTTATTCATTATTCATGTTTAAACCAGCTTGCAACTTGTATTATTCTCTGAAGAAGCAAAGTCACACAAAGTTTTAACAACTATCCGAATATTCCAAGATACCACTGCCACTCCACTGAATATTCATAAGCCGATTATAGAAAACATAACAAAAATACACTTTGTTTAAAAAAAATTAGTTCCATGCTTGCTTTAAACGGATAATTATAGAAAACATAACAAAAGCGTAATTTGGTCTCAAAAAAATTAGTTCCGTGCTCGCTTTAATCGGATAATGACGGTTTTGTTTGTTTCAATGCTCTTAATGTGTTCCATTTTTAAACCCGGGGAAAATTTGATTGATGAATACGATATTTGCGGATGTATTTGAAAAAACAAATAAGTTGGATTTAACTAGCTGTTAGCTTGTGATGTGTGTGTGTGTGTGTGTGTTTGTGTGTGTGTGTGTGTTTTTGTGTGTGGTGTGTTTGTGTGTGTGTGTGTTTGTGTGTGTGTGTGTTTGTGTGTGTGCTTGTGTGTGTGTGTTGTGTGTTTTTGGTGTGTGTTTGTGTGTGTGTGTGTGTTTTTGTGTGTGTTGTTTGTTGTTTGTGTGTGTGTTTGTGTTTGTGTGTGTGTGTGTTTGTGTGTGTGTGTTTCTGTGTGTGTGTTTCTTTTGTGTGTGTGTGGTGTTTTGTGTGTGTGTGTGTGTGTTTTGTGTGTGTTTGTGGGATGTGTGTGTGTATGTGTGTGTTTGAGTTTGTGTTTGTGTTTCTGTGTGTGTGGTGTGTGTTTTGTGTGTGTGGGTGTGTATGTTTTGTGTGTAAAGTGTATGAGTGTGTGTGTGTGTTGTATGTGTGGTGATGTGTATGTGTGTGTATGTGCATGTGTGGGGTATGTCTGTGTGTATGTGTGTGTGTGTGTTTCC
>JAPXFY010003938.1:12500-19763 GCA_030674185.1 Monoplex corrugatus | reverse complement strand
TCTGTCTGTCTGTCTTGTCTGTCTTTCTCTCTCTGTCTCTCTCTCTCCTCTCTCTCTGTCTCTCTCTCTCTGTCTGTCTGTCTGTCTCTATGTCTCTCTCTCGGTGTCTCTTTCTGTCTCTGTCTGTTTCTCTCTGTGTCTCTCTCTGTCTCTCTTTGTCTTGGTCTGTCTGTCTGTCTGTCAGTCCGTTTGTCTGTCTGTCTGTCTGTCTGTTTGTCTCTCGGTGTCTCTGTCTGTCTGTCTGTCTGTCTTTCTCTCTCTCTCTCTCTCTGTCAGTCTGTCTGTCTGTCTCTGTCTCTGTCTCTTTCTCTTTCTCCCCCCCCCTTCTCTCTCTCACTCTCTTTGTATGCGTGTGTATGTTAACTAGTGCACTTGGTTTGCTAGCTAGTTTGTATTAAAAATACATCAACAGTGAATATGTAAGCTCTCAGTCGATTTCTTGAATTTCTCATACCGGATGATAGAAAGACCTCTGGGTAATCTCCAATGCATTACTCCAGGGAAATACAGTCTGTGTTGCTCACCCAAATGAAAGTCACAAAAGGGGGAAAGGGTCAGTCTACCTAGACTGCGATTTGTATCCTGACAAGTGGGGGAGGTCAAGCTGTTCCGAAAGTTTGCAGAATGCAGAATTTTCCGTGGATTTTTCCGAGTGACTGGACAAAAGATGTATGGACTGCCTTGCATATATAATCAGACTCAGAATACGTCTTTATCGTTGTGAAAATCAGCAACGATTCCAATCTGCATAGTAATCAGCCAGAACACCAGAAACGCAGAATTTAGTTCTAGTATCAGGGACATTTTAGACTTAGCACTTAAGACGGGTTCTTGAGTTTAGTATGTTTTTTGTTGTTGTTGTTGTTTTTTGTTTTGTTTTGTTGTTGTTGTTGCTTGCTCTCTCTCTCTCTCTCTCTTTCTCTCTCTCTCTTTCTCTCTCTCTCTCTCTCCTTCTCTCTTTCCCGCTCTCTGTCTCCCTCTTTCTCCTCTCTCTCTATTCCTTTCTCTCTCGCTCTCTCTTTCCTCCTCTCCCCCCTCTCTCCCTCTCTCTCTTTCTCTCTCTCCCTCTCTCTGTCTCCTTTTCTCTCCCCCTCTCTCCCTTTCCTCTCTCTTTCCTTCGCTCTCTCCTCTGTCTCTCCCTCCCCCTCTCTCTGTGTCCCTTTCTCTCTCACTCTCTCTCCCCATCTCTCTCCCCTCTCTCTCCCTCTCTCTCTCCCCCTCTCTCTCCCTCTCTCTCTCCCCCTCTCTCTCCCCTCTCTCTCTCCTTCTCTCTCCCTCTCTCTCTCCCTCTCTCTCTACCCCTCTGTCTCTCTATCTCTCTCTTTCTCTCTCTCTCCCTCTCTCTCTCTCTCTCTTACAGAAAACCACTACTGAAGACATTACCTAAAAATGCCATTGAATCAATTTACCAGTCTCTCTTTTTGTCTGTTTTCGTCTCTTCTTGTCTATTCTGTTTGTAGTTAACTTGCTGGCTTCTTATAGATCTACTTTTTTGCTGAGTACTGATTGCGTGTATCATACCTCGTAATTATTAGTTTTTAAGTTACCGAAATGGTTAAAACTGTTACAAGAACAAATAGCCAATAGTAAATTAATTCAGCACATCTGCAAAAGCAACTGAACTTGTTAGAAGACCTCTTGGGCTGCTAACTAAATAAGATCTAAATACAAGAACTATTAGAATGAAAATGTTCAAGTTTTTTTTTTTTTTTCATATATTTCCTCTCCTGACCATATAGACATTGGGCAGAGCAGGATAACATCACCCAGATGCCTTTCACAGGACATTAGAAGGAAGACACAAAACAGTCCATTCTTATTATTTAAAGCCCAGCCGACTGCACAGAGCCATATCAGGGCCATAATCATTTCAAAACGTAAACAACCTCTGGTAAAAAAATTCTGGAAGAGAAAATTCAGTACACATATCAATGCATGTACGCACATAATCTAAAGATACGCCCCAGGCGTAGACCACTCCGTCCAACTTATCACCAAAGGATTAAAAAAAACCTGAATACAAATGTAAACATAACTAAAGACACTAAAGCATACACAAAAATGGCCTAAAGAACCTAAGATTGCTTCTGCACAGCACTTTTCGTTAGAACCAACATTTTTCGTTAGAACCAAACATTTTTCGTTAGAACCAAACATTTTTCGTTAGAACCAAACATGCAGAAAATACAGATGTCCAATAATCAGTCCTATAGGAAAGTAATGCAAGATTTTACAGAACACATACAGGCGAATTGACTAGCAAAGTAGAAAATGATACAGATGACAGAAAGTAAAGGAAGAAGAAATAAATAAAGAGAGTGACAGAAAGACGGGAAATTTCTAGCACAGAATTTCCAAAAGGTGGGGATACTCATCATCATCATCATCATCAGGTGCCCTGCCGCATGGCGTTGGCGACCATGGACTTCCATCCATCTCTATCTCTCGTTGTCCCTAGCATCTCCCCCACCCTCCTCATCCCCAACCACTCTGCAAGTCTGTCCAGCATTCTCTCCCTGGGTCTACCTGGTGCTCTCTTTCCCTCCAGCTTTCCCGTTGTGACCAGGTGCTCCAAATCCCCCTTCCTCATAAAATGGCCTATAAATGTCTTTTCCTAATCTTCCTTATGAGTGATCTACTTGTGTCTGCCTCCATCAAGACAGTCTCGTTTGTTTTCTTTGCTGTCCATGGGGATACTATTGATACTAAAAGAACCCCCGGCATCCCCACGGGGGAGAGAGACGCAAAACAGGAAGATCCAAAAACATCCGATGACAAACAGCAGAAAGAGAATTCAGACCCTTGAAACACAACAGGGGGACAATGCACAGGCTGGCACAGAACAGACATGAGTAGAGGATTTTCGATGCTGCCCTTTTATGCCATTGGTATGATGGGTAAGTAAAAATGAAGTAAACGCAGGCACTGGCAGCAAACACAGACAGCACTGTGGAGATGCAGGGCAAGGCGAGAAAACAGAGACAAATCAGTACTAGCTGTAGTAGGTCACTGGTATCGACTTGGAGAAGCAATATTTAACTAAGATGGAAGAGACGAGTGGTGGTAGGTCCACACAGTAATTGAAACAAGACATCCATTATTCTGACTGACTAACTAGTAGGCAATCAGGCAGACAGGCATACCAGTAGTTAAGCGGACAAATATCAATCCAAGGCGGCCTCGCACCATTCCGACTTTAAGCCCACGCTAGCAGACAGACTGGCATACGAACAGATAAGCGGACAGATCCTCACTGCACTCAGCCTCAGTGTGGCATTGCCTTAGACAGGAATGAGACTCACAGAAAGATTAACCACAGTACGAAAATAGTTCTAAATAAAAGCGTCTAAGATCCACATCATCATGAACTATTTTGCTGTGAATAAGAGCGAGGCAGTTTGTTTCACGGTACTGGTGCAATCCAATTACTCTGAGATCATCCGGCACTTTTCTGCCTCCTGATTTGCGTGGTGGATGTAGGAAATGGGATTTAAGGGTTCATAGTATTTTTTTTGTTGCACTCCAGCTAGTTTTGCTTGTATTGATGTCAAAATCCAGCTTGTGGAAACTCGATACATGTGCGAGATCAGGTGGATGGCAAGGTGCCAATCCTTAGGATCAATATCTAAAAGAGGGCTCAAATTAACCTAGATGTGAAAATAGTTTATCATTGTGTCCATCATGTTGACAGTATTCAGGTCATCTGTCCTAATCACATGATTTGTATGCACTTTAATGCCCCAAACATAAATAACAGACTGGGATTTAAGAGGAAATGATTGCACACATGTGCACTCCAAAGATCTCTCACGTAAAATGATGTGAGACATTCCCGCCTGTATAAAACACATGGTGGGTGTAAGTGCATTATACATGTAGAAAGCAGCACTTAAGACCGCTTACACAAGTTCACAGAAATAAACATTAAGTTCACTTATCTATCAATCTATACTATTTCCCTATTTATTTCCCTATATATTTCCCTATACTATATACATATAGCTATGCTGTGCATGTATCCAGGTAATCCCGGGGAGAAAATATTGGACACACTTACACGGTGGCGAGGACAGAGAGGGTGGAAGATATGCTTGCGGCGGCGAGGGATAAATGCATAATAGAGTGGGTATGATCGCCAACGCCATACGGCAGGGCACAGGATGATGATGATGATGATGATGATGATGGTGGTGGTGGTAGTGGTGGTGGTGGTGGTGGTTGTGATGATGGTGATGATGATGATGATGACGACGACGACGACGACGATGACGACGACGACGACGACGACGATGATGATGATGATGATGATGATAATCTATACTATTTGATATACACGTTCTTATTAGACACTTTTCTCTGGAAATCTTTTTTAAAAAAAAGGAATCGTGCATTCATTTGACTCATGTGTACACATGTCTACAATATTAATGTCTATGTTGTCAGGCAGTTTTTGGTCACCTGATTCACTACAAGTCAGTTTCAGTGTCAGTTCAGTTTCAGTTTCAGTTTCTCAAGATGACGTCTCCGCGCTCGGAAACGAATTCCATATGCACTAACGTCACAGCTGCCATGTGTATGGTGATCATGGCACAAGCCTTAAGCCTGCACATAAACCCATGAGCTGGCCAGTTTTTGAGTCCCTACCCAGACTATGCTTTACCTAATACAAAGTCTGATTGCGTGTAATGCATAGATGGTTTAGATGACATTGGAGAACAGCGTTGTAGCAAAACGATTTACGATATACCTAACGAATCTCCATTAGGAAGACAAGCAGCTCACTCACGACATCCTCCTATGAAGCGATTTATGTGATTCAACAGCCGTCTGAGAGGGTCGGTCCTCTGATTAGTGCATAAAAAGGAGTGTAGTGATTATGTGTTCTGTTTTTTAGGTATACTGTTCTGTCTCGATAAGCCCTGTGCTGCGGATTGTTGTCTTTCAATCCATTTCTTTGTCTGTGTATGTCTGTCTGTCTATCTGTCGGTCTGTTTGCATGTGTGTGTGTGTGTGTGCGCGCGTTTATGTATATATGCATATATGTAAGCTTGCATGTATGTATGCATGTATGTATGTATGTATGTATGTATGTATGTATGTATGTATGTATGTATGCATGTATGTATGTATATATGCATGTTTGTATATGTGTGTATGTATGTATGTATGTATGTATGCATGTATGCATGCATTATGTATGCATGCTTGTATGTATGTGTATGTATGTATGTGTGTATGTGTGTATGTATGTATGTATGTATGTGTGTATGTATGTATGTGTATGTATGTATGTATGTATGAATATATGTATGTATGTATGCATGTATGTATGAATGTATGTATGTATGTATGTATGTATGCATGTGTGTATGTGTGTATGTATATATGCATTATGCATTATGGATATATGCATGTAGTATGCATGCATGTATGTATGTATGTATGTATGTATGTATGTATGTATGTATGTATGTATGTATGTATGTATGTATGTTTGGAGGTAGAATTTTGCTACAACTCAAGATCGATGGAATTTTGTTTGTTTGTTGCTTTTTGTTTGTTTGTTTGATTTTATCTGTTATTTTGTGTTGTGTTGTTGTTTTGTGTTTTGTTTTGTTTTGTTTGTTTTTGTTTTGTTTTGCGAGTGTTTTTTTTTTTTTTCCAGTCTGATCTGTGATGATAAAAGACTAATATGTAATCATAAATGTATTCCCTCTCGCGAAAATACCGTCTACGCTGTGCAGCCACAAGAACGCCCTTAATTGAAATCGATCAGTGCAACCAGACTGTGATTTGTAGCGTGAAAAGAGTGCAAGTTTGCTAGAAAGTCTGTGCCTTTTCTGTGAATGTTAAACAATGCACTAGACAAAAAGAAAAACAAAAATACGGAATAAAAACGAATGAGTTTTCCTGTGTAAAAGTAGACTTGGATATTGAAAACGCGTCACTTTAAGAGAGATTACGACGGCTGTCAGTCTAGTGGTAACTAGCAAAGACCACGAACATACGTATGCAGCAAAATGAACAAATTACAGGGATGGTCTCCACTATTATGTCTGTCTGTCTGTCTTTGTTTGTTTGTTTTTCTGTCTGTCTGTCTGTCTGTCTGTCTCTCTCTCTCTTTCTCTCGCTCTCTCTCTCTTTCTCTCTCTCTCTCGCTTTCTCTCTCTCTCTCTCTCTCTCTCTCTCACTCTCTCTCTCTCTCATTTTCTCTCTGTCTGTCTCTCTGTCTTTCTCTTTCTGTCTCTCTTTCTGTCTGTCTGTCTGTCTGTCTGTCTCTCTCTATCTATCTATCTATCTCTTTATCTATCTATCTATCTCTCATTCTCGCTTTCTCTCTCTGTCTCTCTCTCTCTGTCTCTGTCTCTCTGTTTCTGTCTGTATCCCTGTCTCTGTCTGTCTGTCTGTCTCTCTTTCTCTCTGTCTGTCTCTCTGTCTCTGTCTCTGTCTCCTACTCTTTCTCTCTTTCTTTCTCTCTCTCTATCTCTCTTTCTCTCTCTCTCTCTCTCTCTCTCTCTCTGTCACACACACACACACACACACACACATACACCAGCACTCCCTTAAACACACTTTAGCGATAGATGATCGGTCGATCTGAATCACCCCTACCCTCTTCTCTGCGCAACAGATCAAAAGACTGACAATTCCAACTTGCCAATCAATACCAGACAGAGCAGGACATATTCGATTCCAAGATCTATTTTAAATGAAGGCTTCGACGGAACATACAATCGGAAACCAAAGAAAAGTTACAGCTCCCCCCCTTCCCCCACTCCCCCCTCCCCTCACCCCTCTAAAATCGACTGACTCTCTCTACCTCTTGGTCTGTGTGATACGAGACCAACAATTCGTGACACACAAAAATGTGGCAGTTTATTTTATTTCTCCAACATTTTGTTCAGAGTTTATTTCAGATTTGTCTGTCTAGCTCTCTAATGTATGTATGTATGTATGTATGTATGTATGTATGTATGTATGTATGTATGTATGTATGTATGTATGTATGTATGTATATATGTGTGTATGTATGCATGTATATATATGTATGTATGTATCTCTTTATTTATCTATCTAGCTGTCTGTCGGTCGGTCGGTCGGTCTATCTATCTATCTATCTATCTATCTATCTATTTATCTATCTATCTATCTATATATATCTGTCTGTCTGTCTATCTATCTATCTGTCTGTCTATCTATCTGTCTGTCTACTACATGTACCTATCTATCTGTCTGTCTGTCTGTCTATCTATCTATCTATCT
>JAPXFY010003937.1:0-2500 GCA_030674185.1 Monoplex corrugatus | reverse complement strand
TTAGTAGCAGTTGTTTTAGTGGCAATAACAATAATAGTAACAACAGCTGAAGTAGTAGTAGCAGTATAAGTTGCAGTAGGAAGAAGAATGGCTGTAGTAGCTATAGCAATGAAAGTAGTAGTAGTAGTAGTGGTGGTGGTGGTGTGGTGGTGGTAGTAGTAGTTGTAGTAGTAGTAGTAGTGGTGGTGGTGCTGGTGGTAGTAGTAGTGGTGGTGGTGGTAGTAGTAGTAGTTGTAGTAGTAGTAGTAGCAGTAGAAGTAGCTGTAGTAGTAGTACTAGTATTTGTAATGTAACCTATGCAAATCATCCCAAAGAAAGCGTTTGTGTAGCAATTATTTATTTGTTCTTTCGGGGTTTGGAAATATCTTACTTATGAAGGACGTAATTCCATAACGAGTGTGACTGCCCGCGTTCAAGCAAACAGGAACCAGAAAAAAACACGAAAGAAGAATACGAACGCGTATTTAATACAACAAAACAAGACAGACGCAAATTTTCGGCCAACTGGCCTTTGTCAAGCGTAAGATTACAAACAAACAAACATAGATACAAGAAAATTTGAGAAAAGACTGAAACTAGTGTTTGTTTGTTTGTTTGTAATCTTACGCTTGACAAAGGCCAGTTGGCCGAAAATTTGCGTCTGTCTTGTTTTGTCGTATTAAATACGCGTTCGTATTCTTTCGTGTTTTTTTTCTGGTTCATGAAGGACGTGTTTTCTTCTAGCCCGTTTTCATTGCCTTTCTCGTGCCACTCGTCACCGCGCTTCCCGTTTTGACTCTCTAATTAACACAACACAAATCCAATGAAACTTAAGATTACCACCGAGCGGAGCGTGAAGGGCCACAGCATCTACCTGAAAGACATTTTTTTCACAGTGCTGTGTCTGTTGTTCTGTGTGTGTGTGTGTGTGTATGTGTGTGTGTGTGTGTGTGTGTGTGTGTGTGTGTGTGTGTGTGTGTGTGTGTGTGTGTGCGCGTGTGTGTGTGTGTGTGTGTGCGTGTATACACACCAAGGGGATTTAGGCACCAACAGGTCTGCAGATATGTTGGGCTTGAAGATACAACACACACACACACCACACACACACCACACACACACACACCACACACACACACACCACACACACACACACACACACCACACACACACACACACACACACACACACACATACACATTCACACACACATTCACACCACCACGCACACTGTATCCACCAGAGGTTGTAAGAAACTCTGGGGAGAGCCGGACAACAGAAAGTCCTTTTTGGGGGGGGTGGCGGGGGGGGGTGGCGGGGGGGGGGGTGAGTGTGCGCGATTGTGACGCCGTCTCAGCGGACTGAGAGAGAACTGTGGAGACATAGTTTGTGGAATTCGACTCAAAGGGAAAAACAATACAGATTATGCCTCGACCACCTCCTTCAATCTCCCTAGAAAAAAGGAGATCATTTCGAATCGACCAGAGAAAGGTGTATATGTGTTTATGTGCCTGTGTCTGTGCTGTGTCTGTGTCTGTGTCTGTGTGTCTATGTGTCTGTGTCTGTGTATGTATTTGTGTATGTGTGTGTGTATCTATGTCTGTGTCTATGTACATGTCTATGTCCATGTCTATTCCTTTGTCTGTGTGTCACTGTGTGTTCTGGTGTGCGTGTTTGTGTCTGTGTCTGTGTCTGTGTCTGTGTTGGTATTGGTTGTCGATGTCTATGGTTGTGTTCTGTGTCTGTGTTTAGGTCTGTGTCTGCGTCTATGGTCTGTGTGTCTGTGTCTGCGTCTGTGTTTGCGTCTGTGTGTTGTGTTATGGGTCTGTGTCTATGTCTGCGTCGGTGTCGGGTGTTTTGTTGTGTCTTTTCTGTGTCTCTGGCTTGTTTGTGGCCTGTGTGAATCTGTACGGCATTTAATTAAATGTGGATTGTTGGAGGGATCGTGGAAAACGTAAGTTTGGCTAGTTCATTTTCAAGGTCAAGGTACACGGGGGAAAAGTTGTGCCTAAAATTTATATTTTTTTTTGAGCTTTCTCAAGAATTTCCGACAATATGCACATTTTTCTTGTCACCCTTATGAAAGTTACCCTTTTTCCTTGCTTCAATCAAATGTATTCACCCGATTCTTTCGAGGTCACGGTGATCTTGAAAAATGAAACAAAAAATCTGGAATTTTTAGTGCAAAGCAAATCGATTTTTCTCAATTGTTTGTGACTGAAAAAAGTCAGATCTTTCGCAAATTGGGTGTAAAACACATAAGCGTAGAAAAGGTCAACGCATACCAATAAAATGTTATTTTTTTCTGTGGTTATGATAAAGTTTGTGTGAACACCCGGGGGGTTTTTGACGTGCTATGCTGTTGTGGAAGTTTTGTGAGAAATAGGGAATGTTTTAACCCTTTGACTTCCGGCACCCGTCCATCAGCATCCTGCATTGCCAGCCATGCTAGCAAAGCAAAAACTTAACCCTTTGACTCCCTCACCCTATCTACCTGCTTTCTGCAGGGAAAAGCTTGCTAACC
>JAPXFY010003936.1:5000-15000 GCA_030674185.1 Monoplex corrugatus | reverse complement strand
CTCCAATATCTCGCTCCCTAATGACTGCATCGATTACGAGAAAACTTTACCTTTACCTGAAAAACATGTTGGATCCCATCATCATCATCACCATGTGCCCTGCCACATGACGTTGGTAATCATGGTCTTACACGAATCTATCCCTTGCCTCTGCAATTACATCTCCCATCCTCTCTGCCATCAGCCACTCTGCAAGTCCGTCCAATATTTTCTCCCTTGGTCTACCTGGTGCTCTCTTTCCCTCCAGCTTCCCTGTTAAAAGCAGGTACTCTAATTTCTCTTTCCTCAAAAAGGTCTTATAAATGTTGCTTGTCTTTTGTGTCCGTCAGATTCCTGAATATGACATTGGCCTTCCAGTTCGGAAGGTCTGGATTCGAACACGCTCTGGCACTGTCTAGCAGATTAATGACAGTGAATTTTATTATGGTGGTTGAAAGAGAGACAATTGTATTCTGTCACTTTATTCTGATGGATGAAGGATAGAAAACTTTGTTCTGTTTTCCAGGTCGACATAGCGTGCAACAAATGCCTATCAATCAACATCAGGAAAAGAGTCCTTGAATGTTATATAGAACCAATACTGTTGTACGGTTGTGAGGCGTGGACAGTCAACAAGCAAAGACAGAACAAGATTGAGGCAGCCGAGATGTAATTTCTGAGAAGAATGTTGAGAGTTCCATGGACAGCAAAGAAAACAAACGAGACAGTCATGATGGAGGCAGACACAAGTAGATCATTCATAAGGAAGATTAGGAAAAGACAGGCAACATTTATAGGCCATTTTATGAGAAAAGGGGATTTGGAGCACCTGGTCACAACGTGAAAGCTGGAGGGAAAGGGAGCACCAGGTAGACCCAGGGAGAAGATACTAGATGGACTTGCAGAGTGGTTGAAGACGAGGAGGGTGGAGGAGATGCTGAGGCAACAAGAGACAGAGACAGATGGAAGTCCATGATCGCCAACTCCATGCAGCAAGGCACCTGATGATGATGATGATGATGATGATGATGATGATGATGATGATGATAGTGTGCAAACCCACTAGTGCTTGAACCCACGTCTTGTGTATATGCATGCAGGTATCAAAAATGCACGTTAACGATCCTGTCACTCTCATATATTATGTTTTAATATAATATAATATAACATAATATAATATATAATGTGATGTGATGTGATGTGATGTGATGTGATGTGATTAATATAATATAATATAATATAATATAATATAATATAATATAATATAATATAATATAATATAATATAATATAATATAATATAATATAATATAATATAATATAATATAATATAATATAATATAATATAATATAATATAATATAATATAATATAATATAATATAATATAATATAATATAATATAATATAATATAATAATATAATATAATATAATATAATATAATATAATATAATATAATATAATATAATATAATATAATATAATATAATATAATATAATATAATATAATATAATATAATATAATGTAATGTAATGTAATATAAGATACATGTGTATTCCTAACAATTTTCGAAAGTTTTGGAGCTATCCAACACCGATGATTTCTTTTTCCTGACTTCGATGTTCAGTTTCAAACAATGCTATGTTTGTGCAGCGTTTGCTGATAATCTGACGCCACACGAGCAAAAACTTCTCAACGACTCCATGAAGAACAGTGCAGAGTTTGGTAAGTACTCGATTGTCTGACTTCTACTGCATGTTGTCGTCTTTTGGGAAATGATTATAGTTACAATGGGCCGTCTTTAGAGAAGTGAGTACTGTTACTTTGGGTCGTCTTTTGAGAAATAATCACTGTTACAATGAGTTGTCTTTAGGGAAGTGATTATTGTTACATTGGATCATATTTTTGAGAATATTGGGGAGTGAGTATTGTTACATTGAGTCGTCTTTTGGGAAGTGATCATTATTACATAGAGTCGTCTTTTGGGGTGTGATTATTGTTAAAATGGGTCGTCTTTTGGGAAGTGATCATTGTTACATAGGGTCGTCTTTTGGGGTGTGATTGTTGTTACATTGGGTCGTCTTTTGGGGTGTGATTATTGTTAAAATGGGTCGTCTTTTGGGAAGTGATCATTGTTACATAGGGTTGTCTTTTGGGAAATGATTATTGTTAAATTGGGTCATCTTTTGGGAAGTGATTATTGTTAAAATGGGTCGTCTTTTGGGATGTGTTTATTGTTAAAATGGGTCGTCTTTTGCGAAGTGATTATTGTTAAAATGGGTCGTCTTTTGGGAAGTGATCATTGTTACATAGGGTCATCTTTTAGGAAGTGATCATTGTTACATAGGGTCATCTTTTAGGAAGTGATCATTGTTACATAGGGTCATCTTTTGGGAAGTGATCATTGTTACATTGGGTCAACTTTTGGGAAGTGATTATTGTTACATTGGGTCATATTTTGGGAAGTGATCATTGTTACATTGGGTCATCTTTTGGGAAGTGATTATTGTTACATTGGGTCGTGTTTTGGGAAGTGATCATTGTTACATAGGGTCATCTTTTGGGAAGTGATCATTGTTACATTGTGTCGTCTTTTGGGAAGTGGTCAATGTTACACTGAGTCGTCTTTTGGGAAGTGATTATTGTTACATAGGGTCATCTTTTGGGAAGTGATCATTGTTACATAGGGTCATCTTTTGGGAAGTGATCATTGTTACATAGGGTCGTCTTTTGGGAAGTGATTATTGTTACATTGGGTCGTATTCGGGGCAGTGATTGTTGTTACATTGGGTCGTATTTGGGGCAGTGATTATTATTACATTGTGTGGGTCGTCTTTTGGAAAGTGATCATTGTTACACTGGGTCACCTTTTGGTAAGTGATTATTGTTACATCGGGTCGTATTTGGGGGAGTGATTATTGTTACATTGGGTCATCTTTTGGGAAGTGATTAGTGTTACATTGGATCGTCCTTTGGGAAGTGATTGTTGTTACATTGGGTCATCTATTTGAAAGTGATTATTGTTACAATGGTCGTCTATTGTAAAGTGATTATTTTTACATTGGGTCGTGTTTTGAGAACTGGTTATTATTACATTGGGTCGTGTTTTGGGAAGTGGTCATTGTTGCATTGGGCCATCTTTTGGGAAGTGGTCATTGTTACATTGGGTCATCTTTTGGGAAGTGGTCAATGTTACATTGTGTCGTCTTTTGGGAAATGATTATTGTTACATTGTGTCATGTTTTGGGAAGTGGTTATTGTTACATTGGGTCGTGTTTTGGAAAGTGATCATTGTTACATTGGGTCGTGTTTTGGGAAGTGGTTATTATTACATTGGGTCGTCATTTTTGAAGTGATCATTGTTACATTGAGTCATCTTTTTGAAGTGATCATTGTTACATTGGGTCATCTTTTTTGAAGTGATCATTGTTCCATTGGGTCGTCTTTTTTGAAGTGATCATTGTTACATTGGGTCATCTTTTTTGAAGTGATCATTGTTCCATTGGGTCGTCGTTTTTGAAGTGATCATTGTTCCATTGGGTCGTCGTTTTTGAAGTGATCATTGTTCCATTGGATCGTCTTTTTTGAAGTGATCATTGTTACGTTGGGTCATCTTTTTTGAAGTGATCATTGTTCCATTGGGTCGTCGTTTTTGAAGTGATCATTGTTCCATTGGGTCGTCGTTTTTGAAGTGATCATTGTTACATAGGGTCATCTTTTTTGAAGTGATCATTGTTACCTTAGGTCGTTAGTTGGGAAGTGATCATTGTTTCATTGGGTTGGTATGGATTCGGTTGGGTTGGGTTGGTTGGGTTGATTACCTCTTTATTTGGTTGGTTGGTTGGTTGGTTGGTTGGTTGGTTGGTTCGATATCATTTAGTCATTTGCCTGACTAGTTGCATAGATTTTTCATTTGCTGGATTGCTAGCTGATTGGTTATTGGTTGGTTGGCTGGTCTGTAGGTCGGTCGGTCGGTCGGTTGGTTGGTTGGTTGATTGGTTGGTTGGTTGGTTGGTTGGTCGGTCAGTCGGTTGGCTGGTTGGTTGGTTGATTGGTTGGTTGGTTGGTCGGTCAGTCGGTTGGCTGGTTGGTTGGTTGGTTGGTTGGTTATTTGGTTGGTTGTTTGCTTGCTAACTTGGCTGTCTAGTTGTATGTTTAGCTATTTGTTTGGCTGACCGGTTGGTTTACTAGTTTGTTTATTTTCTTTCTTCATTATCTAATTTGTTCTATATGCGCATATCACTTGTCTCATTCTCTTGGTATGAATTTCGTAATCATTTGAGAAGGAGAGGGACATTAATTGAGAAGGAGAGGGACATTAATGCGATATGTTCTCGAAGAGTGCTGGTACTGGTGTTGTCTATAGGTAAGCTTCGGGTCAGCAGGCTGAGGAGTGCCAGCGATGGTTGGGATGCATTACAGTAAGTGACATTTTCTCTCATCATCATCATCGTCAACGTCACCACTATCAACACCATCAGTCCGTATTATCACCATCATCGTTTCGTCGTCACCATTAATACCATCTGTCTCTGTCTTCGTCTGTCTGCTTGTCTGTCCTTCTCTCTCTCTCTCTGTGTCTCTCTCTCTCTGTGTCTCTCTCTCTCTCAATCTATCTATCTATCTATCTATCTATCTATCTATCTATCTGTGTGTCTGTGTGTCTGTCTGCCTGTCTGCCTTTCTCTGTCTGCCTGTCTGCCTTTCTCTCTCTCTGTCTATCTGTCTGTCTGTCTGCCTCAACCCCCTCCCCCCACGCTCTCTTTTTCTCTCTATCTCTGTCTCCTGCGTCTGTCTCTCTGTCTCTGTTTCTCTCTCTCTCTCTCTTTATCTCTCTCTCTCTCTCTCTCTCTCTCTCTCTCACTTGCTCGCTCCCTCTCTCTCTTCCCCCCTCCCTCTCCATGCAGTGTTTCATCATTTCCAAAAGTGATTTTTAAGAAGTTAGTCGTGCCATTTTAAGAGTCTTACTAATTAGTACTCTGTGTGTGTACGTATATATATATATATATATATATATATATATATATTATATATATATATATATATATGTATGTTTTCATATGCTTTTGTTTGCGTATGTGCGTGCGTGCGTGCGTACGTGTGCGTGTGTGTGTGTGTGTGTGTGTGTGTGTGTGTGTGTGTGTGTGTGTGTGTGTGTGTGTGTTTGTGCGTACGTGCGTGCGTGTGCACGCAGTGGCATGTGAGTAAGCGTGCTCATACTTACACATACGTGTTCTGTGCGGGGATGCACACATTTTCGACCTTGGAAACGAATCACATGCACATTTGTGAGTCTTTAAAAAGAGGGCAAAACAATGAAAATCAAATTCAAGGTCAATCGGTCCATCAGTCAACTGGGTCAGTCAATGCATCCATCAGCCAATAGCTGACATCCATTGAGCAATCAAACCAACAACTCTATGCCGGCTGATGGCTCTGTGGGCCTCAAGATATGATGTCTGGAGTTCAATCCCAGCCCGCAATATAAAATGTGACCTCCCACCACCAAATCAGTCTTAACTCGCAGTCAGTCGAACAGCACTAGGAGCTGAAAAGGTGACAGAGTCTCTCTGGGGTGTTTTGATATTTTTTCAAAATTGATTTCTGTACACTA
Source organism: Monoplex corrugatus (assembly GCA_030674185.1). Taxonomy (NCBI): domain Eukaryota; kingdom Metazoa; phylum Mollusca; class Gastropoda; order Littorinimorpha; family Ranellidae; genus Monoplex; species Monoplex corrugatus. Next base: position 9,409 of record JAPXFY010003936.1, on the reverse strand, counting down.
CAATCTATCCCCCACAGAATTTTTTTCTTAAAAAAAATATCATTAATCAATATAACATGGTATTTTTTAATGCACTGATCGGAGCAGAAAGAACGCAATTTCCTATCAAAAGTACCTATTTTTGTCTCTTATTATGAACCATAACCTGTACAGTACTCCCACATGTAATATACTGACAGAAAGCTCTTTGGTACACCTTTCAGAAAATGACAGCTAAAATTAGAAACAAACTGGGTCAAAGCCACCAAATAAAGAAATTTAAGGAAATAAGTAGGAGAGCACACAAAAACTTTAGAGGCCGTTTTCACAAAATGGCCGTCATACAAGAAAACGATTTTAAACATACATAACTTCTACATTGTTTTTTAGCACAAGCTTTATTCAAGTACCGAAATAATCAGCAGAATGTACACTTTCCAGTGATATGTATATCTCAAAATACCCCAAATGCTAGTTAAGACTGATTTCGTGCTGGCAGATCACACACACACACACACACACACACACACACACACACACACACACACACACACACACACACACACACACACACACACACACACACACACACACACACACATATATATATATAATCAGACTTATTCGCCGACCATCTAAATGCTTCCATCATTCTGGTGGTGTCAGCTTGGTGTTTCCTAGATCCTGCCCACTCTCCATTCCCCTTATTCTCCTCCCTCCATTCCTATTTCAAGATGTGGACATGTGTATGTGTGTGTGTGTGTGTGTGTGTGTGTGTGTGTGTGTGTGTGTGTGTGTTTGTTTGTGTGTGTGTGTGTGTGTGTGTGTGTGTGTGTGTGTGTGTGTGACAAACTGGAATGAGCATGTGTAAAGGAGTTTAAGATATCATTGTTCATGTACAGTAACCTAGTTCTTATATGTGACCTGCCAGCACGAAATCAGTCTTAACTAGCATTTTGTGTATATATCACTGGGAAGTGTACATTCTGCTGATTATTTTGGTACCTGAATAAAGCTTGTACTCCAAAAAATGTAGAAGTTATGTATGTTTAAAATCATTAAGTTGTATGACGGCCATTTTGTGAAATACCCTTTGACTGCCATGGGACGGCAATTTCCGTTCTGCACCTATGGTCTAAAAAGTGCCTGAGAACGGCAATTTCCGTTCGCGTATTTAGTGGAATTTTCCTATCTCCACAGTAAGACCAGAGGTTCCCAATTCACTCCAATCACAACGTTTAGTGTGTCTGCAATGAATATGTATAAGTAGAAGGATCCAATGAGATTTCAAGGAGTCAGTCTGGGCTGTTTCCCAAACACCCCCTGCAACTTTCGAACCCACTGATCAACATGGCGGATGACGAAACTCAACCTGGCCGAAGTGGCGTGAAACGAAAGCGAACAGCAAAAGATTACAGTGACTTTGTTACCACTGATGATGAGAAAGTTCTACAATTGATAGAGGACGACGAATTCAGTTGTTATGACGAAACTGCTATGTCAAATGAGGAGGAAGAAGTCGAATCAGCTGTCCAGGGGAGCGGAGGGGGTGTGTCGACATAGCAATTACTAGAATAGTCCAGCAAGAGGACAGAGAGCCGAGTTGGAGGCTGTAACTGACCCAGATTTTGAAGAGGGTGAAGGCCAGGCGAGGAACAATGGCTCAGAGAGGGGGGGGGGGGGGGGAGGGAGTGAAACTGGACACCTAGTACAAGCGTCATCTGCTACACAGCTAACACCGGAACTGATACGGTGGAGCAGCCTGCTCGTGGTCAAGCGAGCTTGCGTCAGCCACAGACGGTCAGGCGTTGGCAGAAGCACAGGTATGACCCATTGTTATTGTCTTGTGTCGGTGTGTTGATAAACGGAGTGTTATCACGGAGCAGTGACTGCAAAAGAGAAGACTTTGCTGAATGGGTGTGTGGGCATGGCACTGACTGACTGAGTGTGTTTGTGTCATCACTGTACTTATGTGTGTTTGTGTGTGTGTGTGTAGCTGTGTGTGTCTGTATGTGTGTGTAGCTGTGTGTGTGTGTGTGTGTGTCTGTATGTGGAGTTGTGTGTATATGGTTGCATGTAGTTTTGTGTGTGTGTGTGTGTGTGTGTGTGTGTGTGTGTGTGTGTGTGTGTGTGCTTGAAACAAGACCGAGTGAGAACTAGTGTTGCAATGGTGCATGTGTCAGTGTAGTTGTGTGTGTGTGTGTGTGTGTGTGTGTGTGTGTGTGTGTGTGTGTGTGTATGTGTGTGTGTGTGTGTGTGTGTGTGTGTGTGTGTGTGTGTGTGTGTGTTGTTTCCATGCACAAGGATGTGAACAGGATTTTTTTTATATTCACAGGTGGTACCAGAGGCCATGGGACCAGAGGCAGGGGACAGGGAGCTACTCAGCAGAGAGGGAGAGGAGACCTTTGTGCCACCCAACAACACCCAGCCAGATATTCCACAGTTCACAGGGGAACTTGGCCTGAAGATTCAGCCTGATGGGGACAGGCCTGTGGACTACTACCGGCTCTTCCTCAATGAGATATTAGACAAACTTCCCTACCACCTTGGAGAAGACTGTCAGAAAGCTTTCCTCTGGCAGGAGGTGCAAGGTGTACAGCAAGAGGGGCATCAGGAAAGAAACCAACTTTGTGTGTGGACAGTGTCCTTCAAACCCATCACTTTGTGTGCAGCCTTGCTTCGTGGTGTACCACACCAAGAAAAAACTACTAGTTGCTGACTGATGCCCTGTACATAGATCTATGTAGACACAGTGTATGTATTTTTCATCTGTGTGTGTGTGTTATGTGATGTGCTATTGCAAAATTTGTTAAAAAAAAAAAAAAAAAAAAGGAAGGAAAAAAAAAACAGTGACACGGAAAATTCTTTCAAGTCCCAAAGTAAGTGTGTGTAGATATGGACATGTATTTGGTGATTGTGAAAACTTTGGAAAATTCTTCTTGGACAGAAGGTAAGGAAATACATTTTTCATTATAATTCTTTTGCTTTCTGATAATAATTCAGTTTCATTATTCACTGTTTTTCACTTTTTTTTATGTTTATATGACATCATGTCTAGAATAGTGTAAAAAAGAATAAATCTTTGTTTCATTGGACTTAAACTTTCATCTGTCCTGTTGAATGGATGTGTAATTGTGATCAGTGTATAGAGGATTCAATTACCTTTCAGAAAAGTATTAGTTTTATGGACTTTTATTGAGTAGTTTTTGTGTCCGAATTTTTTTTAATTATTACCCTCCGCGTTGTAATATGGCTTGGCAAATAGTTGTCGTGGAGCTAAGAAAACGTGTGGCAGTAAAAGGGTTTAATTAACCCCTTTCTTCTTTATTTGGTGGCTTTGACCCAGTTTGTTTCTATTTTTAGCTGTCATTTTCTGAAAGGTGCACCAAAGAGATTTCTGTCATTATATTACATGTGGGGGTACTGTACAGGTTACGGTTCATAATAAGAGACAAAAATAGGTAGCCTACTTTTGATAGGAAATTGCGTTCTTTCTGCTCTGATCAGTGCATTAAAATATCATTATATTGTTTAATAGTATTTTCTCAAGAAAAAAAATGTCTGTGGGTGATAGATTGTAGTGTACAGAAATTGTTTTGAGGAAAAGTCAAAACACCCCAGATAGACCCTCAGTCACCTTTTCAGCTCCTAGTGTTGTTCGACTAACTGTGAATTAAGACTGAATTGGTGGTGGGAGGTCACATATATGCATTTTATTGTGTTTGTATTTTTATCATATAAATTATGTTTTATGGCATTCGTGACACTGTGATTTTTCCATGATTTATACTGGAATAAAATATACTTGACTTGACTTGACTTGACTTGACTTGACTTGACTTGACTTGACTTGACTTTCCAATACATAGGGTTTTGCACAAGTCCACGAAATCTGCAAGATAGTTTATGGTAGATGTGCATGGAGCGCATGTGGAATTGTCCGAGTGTGATGATTCCTTTTTTTTTCAACTCTAAACTTAACGCAGCCAGTTAATCGACAAAACGACAATCGATAGCTAATCATTCAACGGGGTAGTAGTCACATTTACGACTACATTGATCACGGGATTCTTCTTCTTGTTCTTGTTCTTCTTGTTCTTGTTCTTCTTGTACTTTTTCTTGTTCTTCTTGTTCTTCTTGTTCTTCTTCTTCTTCTTCTTCTTCTTGTTCTTGTTCTTCTTCTTCTTGTTCTTCTTCTTCTTCTTCTTCTCCTTCTTCTTCTCCTTCTTCTTCTTCTTCGCATTCTTCTTCGCATTCTTCGCATTCTTCTTCTTCTTCTTCTTCTTCTTCTTCTTCTTCTTCTTCTTCTTCTTCTTCTTCTTCTTCTTTTTCTTCTTCTAATGATGATAATGATATTAATAATAAAAGAAGAAGAAGAGGAAGAAGAAGGAGAAGAAGAAGAAGAAGAAGAAGAAGAAGAAGAAGAAGAA
>JAPXFY010003935.1:0-19766 GCA_030674185.1 Monoplex corrugatus | reverse complement strand
GTGCACAGCACGAACATGCAGACGCTGAGGTGCTGACTCAGTGCCAGTAAGTGACTGATGTAAACGGCGCTTCCACGTCTACATAAGTCGTCTGAACAATGACTGCAAGGATCATCGACATCTGAATACTGGATCTGTGAAATCATTAAGTGACCATTGTGTAACGCCAAACCCATATGTGACAAGATGCTACATCAACCATCTAGCCTAGAGCTACAAAAAGGGCCCCAACAGGCATAGGCCTCAAGCCTGGTACTGTGTACAAGACAAGTGAAGTCAAGGAATGATCGGCCTACTCAGTGAAAGCAATCCAAGTCTCGATCAAGCCTTAGTTTGGCATGACAATGACCATGATGATGATCATGACAATTAAAAACGTGTTGAATGATTAAATCAAAACAGCTGTCAGTCTACTTACGGTATACATGTCTTTCCAAGACGTCGGTACAACTCGTCCCTTTTCACTGCAACTGTTGGCATACTGTATGATTCTGCAAGGTCTTTTCTCAAAATGTGGTATAGAATCTGTCAGCTTCGCTTTAGCCCAGTGCACCCTGACGAAACCATGAGAAGTGCATTACCCCTTGTTCGTGGTTTTCAAGTGGAAGAGTTTTACTTGCCAGTAGTCTCCCATCGTTTGCACTATTCGAGGGGTGCAGTAGTCCAGACTGCCATTAGGAAAGTCAGGAGTTCGACCCTGCCTGCATTGCTACTGGCTCATAACATTAAAATCTGGTGTGTTCGCTACCCATCTTCATGTTTCCATCATTCTGGTTTGTGCAGTATGCGACAAAAAATTTGAAGTTTCAGAATGAATTATGTAATAAATATCACTTTAAAGAGAAAACAAAAAAGCTTTTCAGTAGTATAAAAAAAATTTCTGTCGGTTGACTGTGACAAAAGTTATTTTCTGAATACTGAAATGGAAAATTTTGTTTACATAAGTCTACACATCAGAAACTGATCATTTGTCTTTATTTTCTCAGAAACTGTGATCATTTGCCTATGTTTTGAGAATATATAAAAACAACGTTGTTAAGAATGAACCAATAAGCAAAAAGTGAATATCACCAGAAAGATTCTCATCAGCACAAGACAGCTTAACAACTTATGAGATTATGAAACCTTCCTGTAATTAGTTAAAATCTAATTAATCACCTAAACGAGCTGTACAAAAAAATATTACGTGAGAGCATTAAAATCATTGTAACTTCAACAGTTGTACAACTTGTAGGAATTCTGGAAAAAGAATGAACAGTCATAATAGTTTTGGTTGTTAACTCAGAAATAAATTTAATTGCCTTACAAGCTTAACAACAATATAGCCTACACAAGTCAAAATCATTACTTCCACAATTGTTGGAATTGTTACTTGCCACATACTGACTCCAGGTATTACTGGTGACAAAAGATTATGAATAGTCATAAACGTTTTGGTAATAAACCCAGTAATTTATCAATTACCTTAACGAGCTCAAATGAACAAAACCTATTTGACTCATGAAACCACTGTAACTTCCTGAATTGTTGGAATTCTGGCTTGTTATTTGCAACACACAGACTGCTGATGCTGCTACTACTACCAGCACTACTACTGCTGCTGCTGCTGCTTCTGCAACTACTACTACTACTGCTGCTGCTGCTGCTACTACTACTACTACTTCTACTGCTGCTGCTACTATTACTGCTACCACTACTACTGCTGCTGCTGCCACTACTACTACTACTACTTCTACTGCTGCTGCTACTATTACTGCTACCACTACTACTGCTGCTGCTGCCACTACTACTAATGTTGCTGCTGCTGCTGCTACTACTACTAATGCTGCTGCAACTACTACTTCTGCTGCTGCTGTTGCTGTTACTACTAATACTTCTAATGCTGCTGCTACATCTGCTGCTGCTACTGCTACTATTACTGATGCCACTACTACTACTGCTACTACTACTACTGCTGCTCTGGTGCTGCTGCTGTTGCTGCTGCTGCTCCTGCTGCTACTACTACTATGACTACTGCTGCTACTACTACTGCTACTATAACAGCTGCTGCTGCCACTACTACTACTACTACTACTACTATTGCTACTCCACTGCTGCTGCTGCTACTGCTACTACTACTGCTGCTGCTGCTACTACTACTACTACTACTACTACTACTACTACTACTACTACTACTACTACCGCTTCTGCTACTACTGCTGCCACTATTACTGCTGCTGCTACTACTACTATTACAACTCTACTACTACTGCTATTGCTACGACTACTACTACTGCTGCTGGTACTACTACTGCTACTGCTCCTCCTGCTACTACTACTGCTATTGATACTACTATTGTTGCAGCTGCTACTACTACTACTACTGCTACTACTACTGCTAATGCAGTGGCTGCTACTACCACTACTACTACAACATTATTGCTGCTGCTACTATTATTACTATTACTACTGCTGCTGCTGCTACACTACTGCTACTACTGCTAATATTACCACCACCACCACTACTACTGCTACTACTAGGTATGCTGAAATTGTCAATCAAGTACTGATATACCAACCTAAAGCCAAACTGGGTACATCATGTCTCCTGTCTCCCTTTTCTCGACAAAACGTGACAAGCAATCACAGCCCCTCATAACTAAAATAGTGCAAGTAAACCAAAACAACAGCCAAATGCTTGATGCTGTAGATACTAAAACATTGCATTTTCGGTTAGTTAGGAGCTCCTTCTATAATACAAGACACATTTCATTCAACAATGAACAGTGTTTTATTTTCATGTTTTGATATAGATGAAGTGAAGTGTTATGTTTTCTGGGAATTTCTAGCATGTTTTAAAACAAACTAAGAACACGAAGAGACAACAAAACTGTGTTACAGAGGTGACACTCAAGAAGCAGTGTTGGCAAATTGTTTCTGTAATCAAATGACTGTTCCGTATGTTACGTGCGTTGCAGTCTTGAACTACGGGAAAAAACCCAACGTGCCCAAATAAAATCAAGATGGGAATTCGTTGGTGATTTTGACAATACATGTACTAGAGTAATGCATCCTAAGTTTTTACCTGTGTGAGTGCATATGTGGTGTGTGTGTGTGTGTGTGTAGTTGTGTGTGTGGTGTGTGGTGTGTGTGTGTGTGTGTGTGTGTGTGTGTGTGTGTGTGTGTGTGTGTGTGTGTGTGTGTGTGTGTCATTGCGTTGTGTTTGTATTGTGTTGTGTGTTGTGTTGTGTTGTGTTGTGTTGTGTTGTGTTGTGTTGTGTTGTATTGTGTTGTGTTGTGTTGTGTTGTGTTGTGTTGTGGTGTGTTGTGTTGTGTTGTGTTGTGTTGTGTGTGTTGTGTTGTAACGCAGTGCATCATGATGTGAAACATGTAGCTCGCTTAACTGCTGGGCGTATGGTGAGATCGCCGACATGATATACAAAGGGTAAGATTGTATGGTAGACCATTTATATAAGGCCAGCCTTCAGAAGAAGAAATACCACAGTGCAGTCATTCTGATAGGTAGTAGGATAGAAAACCACCACAAATGGAAAGCTAACTCCACAATGGATCGCTTTCCGCCCACATCATTATTAGTCCTCTTCTCCCACTGGACGAAGCACCTGGGAAGTTTCAGTCTTTTTCTCCTAATTTATGTTATTGGTGTTTGTTTGTGTGTTTGTGATCTTACATTCAAACTTGACAAAAGCCAGTTGACTGATAATTTGCGTCTGTCTTGTCTGGTTGTATTAAACACGCGTTCTGATTCTATTTTCATGTTTTTCTAGTTCCTGTTTGCTTAAACGCGGGCAGTCACTCTTGTTTTGGGTTATACACATCACAGTTAAAAACGAAATGTTAACATCAAATAATAGAAAACTAAAATCAATGGAAGTACACTCTGCTTGTGAAGTTATTGAGAGACTGCAGGATACTTGTGACACAGCCTTCAATCAATAACACAAGGGAATACTACTGCACAGTTACAGTTTCAGACTCAGTTTCTCAAAACGATGCCTCCGAGTTTGGAATGAATTCCATATTTACTAACGTCACAGGTACCATGTATATGGTGATCATGGCACATGCCTTAAAGGCTGCACATAAACCCATGAGCAGGCCAGATCCTGAGGCCTTCCCTACCTAGCCTATGTTTTACCTAGTAACATCATCTGCTTTCCTGCTGACAGAAATAGACGAGAGTATACCCCAACAAGCGTTTCAAAGAAAAAGAACGTTCTTTCTACTGGTATTGTATCAACCTATCACTGGACAATCCTTGTTACATGCAAATGACATGTGTATTTGTGTATCTTATCTTCTGAGAAAGGAACATATATATAAAGCGAATAAATAAATGAATGAATAAATAAATAAAGGTCTGAATCGCGACACAACAAGCTATTCTGTATAAACTCGTCTCTCGTGATCAAAAGACACCCCAACCACCCCACCCCACCCCAACCCACCCCACTCAGTCAATGCACAAACTGCACAGCGTCATGTCACTGGCTGCCTGACAATAAATCAAGCGACTTGTCAGTAAACACAATATTATTGTTGCTGCTTACACTGTAGCTGTACCTCGACATAAATCATTTGGGTGATTCCCTGTTTACCATAATACTGCACCATAATACTGTTTATGTCGATTTGTTCCTTATTGTAACCAAACGTGCCATGACATAAATCATTTATGTTCGCTGTACTATGTAAAACACTGTCTCCTGATTTATTGCATGATTCTGTTTTTAGAATGGGGGGTGGGGGGTGGAGGGGAGAGGGGATAGAAGGTAAAGGATGTGATTTTTAGGAGAAAAGAAATTGTGTTCATTAATGTCTGGAAAATGTGTGTGTGTGTGTGTGTGTGTGTGTGTGTGTGTGTGTGTGTGTGTGTGTGTGTGTGTGTGTGTGTGTCTGTACGCGCGTTAGTGTGTGCGTGTGTCATAACCCATGCTTTTATAAAAAATGCCAGAGAACCTATATCATTGCAGTGTGAAACTCATGGCAGGAAAAGACGACTAGAATTCAGTCGTGTAAATGTTTTATGTTTATATGATAAACAACATTCGTTACGCACATTACACCGTGCTTATTACAGAAAACACTGTGAATATAATAGAAATAGAAAGTAATTATAAAAGGTTGGAGCTAAACAGCAAGAAGATTGGAGTCATGGAAATCAGTAAAAAAAACATGAAATCCCCTCATGCAAAGGCAAATGGCACATCTTTGAGACAGGTTGATAAGTTTAAATATCTCGGAATGGTCATCTCACCAGGCAGCAGATGCACATCAGATATAGCCAGCAGAATCAGCCAAGCCAAAACATGATTCAAGAAGCTGAAAAGCGTTCTTACCAACAAATGCCTATCAATTAACATCAGGAAGAGAGTTCTTGAACGTTATACAGAACCAATACCATTATACAGTTGTGAGGCATAGACGGTCAACACGCAACGTCAGAACAAGATGGAGGCAGCCAAAATGTGATTTCTAAGAAGAATGTTGCGAGTTCCATGGACAGCAAAGGAAGCAAACGAGACAGTCTTGATGGAGGCAGACACAAGAAGATCATTGATAAAGAGGATTAGGAAAAGACAAACAACAGTTATAGGACATTATGTGAGGAAAGAGAAATGAGAGCACCTGGTCACAACAGTAAAGCTGGAGGGAAAGAAAACACCAGGTAGACTTGGGAGAAAATATCAGACGGACTAGCAGAGTGGCTGAGGACAGAGAGGGTGGGTAGATGCATATGGAGGGCCATGATTGCCAACGTCATGCGAAAGGGCACATCACGATGATGATGATATGTTTTGCCAACATAACCTGGGCTGTTATGCACGTAAATTTGGATCGCCTACACATTCCACAGAGAGTGAACTGGGCCTGTCTTTACAACTGCAGTAAATTCTTCAGAACATTCTTTTCCCCTATGTCAGATTTACCTGTTTGTTGCCTGAAGATTGCATAACGAAATCTGTGTCACATTCTCTTCATGTTCATGTCGAATCATTGAAACTGAAAAGCAAGAGAGCAAAAAGACAAACAGAATATGAAAGGCTGCATTCTATATTGAATTCGAAGATGGACAGTTTAGGCCTTCCCTTATTTTACAATACATTAGGCCTATATCCGGTTTTAATGTATGGTTGCAAAGCCTAGACATTAAGAAAAGACGAAGAAAATAAAATCAATGCAATTGAAATGTGGTTCTATAGACGACTTTTCAGGGTCAAATGTACAGACAGAAGAACAAACGATAGCATGTTAAAGGAACTGAATGTCAGGTGCCAGCTGCTGATGGATCGACAAAAGAAAGCTGAAATACCTACGCCTTGTGATCAGAAACATCAAAACAGATCTGATGCCTTAGCCAAGGCGATCACTCCAAAGAAGAACTGGGGACGATCAATTTTATTTAAGGCAAGCCAGTGTTAACCGTTCTGAAGCACATTTTCTTGTGAAAAAAAAAAACACCTGCACATGCTCACAACACAATGTACACAACACGGTTAGATCGTTAGATGTAACCAAAGAGAGTACTATTCTCGTTGATGTAACTTAGTTCACCTGTCAGCTCTGTCTGTTGAAACCAGTCACTTGACAAGTCTCTTGCAAGAACCTTGATTCACGAAAGCGAAATCCAAAACAAATGTGACTGCCCTCTTTCAAGCAAACAGGAACCAGAAAAAAAAAACACAAAAAAGAAATCAGAACGCGTATTTAATACAACCAGACAAGACAGGCACACATTTTCAGCCGACTGACCTTTGTCAAGCGTAAGATCACAAACGAACAAACACCAAATACAAGAATTGAAAGAAAAAGACTGAAACTTCCCTGCTGCTTCGTCCAGTGTGAGAAAAGGACTAAAATGACTAAAAAGAATTGTCATAGCGAGACAATGTTTGTTTCATCGGGGAGAACTAGAATAACTACTTATATAGACATTTCGATACAAAGTAGAACTTTTTTCAACTGTGTACTGAATCCTTCAAGAAAACTGTTGCCTTGTGAATTGTTAACACACGTTGAAATAAAGATGAATGACTGCCACCATATTCACACTCGAACAAGTTCTGTAACTGCTGGAGAGGTGCGATAACATTGCACATAAAAGCTGCTATCTGCTCAAACAGCCATTGGTATAAACCAACTTATCCAGGCTCGTGCATACCATCCCAGATGTGACCCAAGTCAGCAAGAGGGTCATGTCGTCTACAATACTCCATGTGCAACAGCCCACCAGCTGCAAGTCACATTGTGCTTAATTTTTTTTCGAAATATGTCTATGAATTTTTGTCATGGAAAGCAATTTCTGTAATGATATTAGCAAGGTTGATAAGTTTAAATATCTGGGAACAGTCATCTCACCAGATGGCATATGCACGTCAGAAATAGCCAACAGAATCAGCCAAGCTAAAACAGCATCCAAGACGATGAAAAGCGTTCTTACCAACAAATGCCTATCATTTAACATCAGGAAGAGAGTTGTTGATTGTTCTATAGAACTGATATTGTTGTACAATTGTGAGGTGTGGGCAGTCAGCAAGCAAAATTATGGCAACTAAATGGGGTTTCATCAACCATGTGCTCCATAATCAGGTCACTAAGTATCTGGTCAAAAATTCAATGGGAGTGTGGTCTGTAATGCCATACAATTTTAGCCTATGTGTTTGACCACCTGTGTATGAAGGAATAGCTGAAGGAAAACAGAACCCACACATACACAATCTTCGAGGCAGACATTCATCATGAAACAACAGAACCAACCTCAGTCAGATCAGCTGGTGGGTTATTTGCATAAGTGCCACGCTACACACACTGCCCGTGTCATTCACCACACCCACCCCTCTCTTCCTCCACCTTCTCTGTCGGACGTATTTTCGTCAATTCCATCCCTTCTGATGGGCTAAAATTACTTTCTTTGCACTGTTCTGCATCTTCAGAATCGGACCCCTCGGTAAGAATGACTTTTGTTGCCTCACACAAAGTGTAAACACGTCTTGTTCGACTGCTGTGAACGCAACTCGTTCACAGTTGAGACGCCATTGTTGTCAAGTCGTAAACAGGAATGGAGTTGGCATAAAAATAGCCCAAAGGATGACCAGTCATAGGTCACTCACCATGTACAGTGGTCAGAGGTTACTCTATAAAAATATGGCTATATCAGGACCTGCTTTGATTATCACTTACCGGCACCTTGTTACCAGTGGAAAGTTTTAAGCGCCTGATCGGCTATAGCGGTTATTATAGTGTAACCATCTTGCTTGGGAGATTCTTGATCCAGGCTGTTAGTGCTGAGTGAGTTAGAAACGAACATATCGTCAGTAGACTTTGCTATGTATGGACAAATCACTGTACTATAATCCACTGTGTCCCTACCACTTGCTGCAGCAGTTCTGATCAATTTCTGTTCGTAGATATGCATTGTCATATTGGCAGATGTGATGCGTCTAGTGTGTCGGCTTCGGCCTGTACCGCTGACTAGCACTGCTGTGCGAAAAGAAGAGCAATGCGCAAGTCTCTTCCTGTCAGTACATAGCCTCTCCATCAGCAAGCCCTACGCTGTGCCTCCTCGTGGTGACAGGCGGTAACTGAGCACCTCACGGACTCAGGCTGAATCTCGTAGGACTGGGAGGAGGTCTGGCCCCCAGACGTGAGGCATGCAGGCCCACCGGCGTGTGGACACGCCCTGGTGCCCACGAACCAGATCCCCAAGCTATGGGTAAATAGCTCCACTGCCTTGTGGACATCTCGGGAGAGAGTAAGGCTAAGGGAATCAACCCTAAAAGAAAAAACCGATGGAAGGCAAGGGGAAACCATAATCGTTCATTTCCCCAGGAAATCCATGGACGGAGGAAGAATAAAGAATAAAGTTAACGACGTCAATAGGTGCTCCTGTGGAGCACCTTCGTCTGGTAGGGACTGTCATGCAGCACAGGTGACACCAGACCATCAGCCAGCTACTGCGACCAAAACGAAAATTAAATTCAACACCAAGGTGGCAACATGGAATATAAGAACAATGTTGCAGAAAGGTAAATTGGACAACATCAAAATGGAGATGGAAAGGCTTAACATCAGTATTTTAGGACTAGGGGAAATGAGATGGAAGGGCAGGCATGATAACATCAGGAGAATATACAGTGATATACTCTGGTGGTAATTCACATGAATGAGGAGTAGGCATCATAATGGACAAAGATAAATCAAAAGCAGTTAAAGGATACTGGGCAGTGTCCGACAGAGTTTTACTGGTCAAATTCGGAGGCAAACCTTTTGATATCAACATCATACAGGTGTATGCACCAACATCCGCAAGTACTCAGGAAGACATCGACAGCTTCTACGAAGTTTTAGAGATGGCCAAGGTCCAATGTAAATCACAGGAAGTTACATAATGGGAGATTTTAATGCTAAAGTGGGACAGGATAGGGTGGAGGATATAGTTGGACCTCATGGCCTTGGTACACAAAACGAAAGAGGGGGGAAGCTTGTAGAATGGGCACAGATGAGTGAGTTCATAGTAGGAAACACCTGGTTTGAGCAGCCTAACAGAAGAAAATGGACTTGGATGAGTCCAGGAGATAATATCAAAAATCAAATTGACTACATCCTGATCAACAAAAGATTTAGAAATTCTTTACTGTCAGCAAAAACACTACCAGGCGCAAACTGCAACAGTGACCACAATCCTGTAGTGGGAAGGTTTAGGCTGAAATTAAGGAAAAGGAAACAGACCAAAAGCAACATCAAACTAAACCTTGGACTCTTGAAGACATGAAATGACACGTCAAAAATTTAATGTACATGTTCAAAACAAATTCAGTGCTCTGGAAGACATTGGTGACAGTGAGGAACAATGGACAAAGTTGAGAAGTTCTATAAATGAAGCTTGTGAGGAAATCCCTAAGGCAAATAGAAAAGCAAAAAAGAGCTGGATGACTAATTAAATTTTGGGCCTGATGGAGAAAAGGAGGAAGGCAAAGAGAAACGAAGAGATATACAGGAAGATAAACAAAGAAATCAGGAATAGGTGCAATGAAGCTAAGGAAGCTTGGCTGAACACAAACTGCAAAGAGATAGAAGAACGACACAAAATGGATCCTCAGGGTATGTACAGACGAATTGAAGAAATTGTTCACAGGAAAAATACATGCACATCAACTGGTTGCTTAAAATCAAAAGATGGCACGCTTATCATGGAAAAAGACAAGGTATTAGACAGATGGGGAGAGTACAATAAAGACCTTTTTGAGGATGACAGAAACGAAGAACACATCATGAAAAAGAACTTTGAAGGACCACCCATAATGAAAGATGAAGTCAGAGCAGCACTGAAAAAGATGAAACCAGGAATATGTACTGGGAACAAACAGCTGCAATGAGAATAGAAAACAATATAAGCTCTTTTTAAAACATCAAAAGAGGAGTCAGACAGGGTTGTGTTTTGTCACCAGATCTGTTTTCACTATATATCGAAAAGATCATGAGAAACCTAGAAGAAGACCCTGGATTAAAGGTTGGAGGGAAAATTATAAACAACATTCGGTACGCATATCACACCGTGCTAATTGTAGAAAATGAAAGGGACCTACAAAACCTTGTGAATATACTAGAAACAGAAAGCAAAGGTAAGGGGGTGGAACTAAACAGCAAGAAGATGAAGTCATGGTGATCAGTAAAAAACATGAAATCCCCTCATGCAAAATAACAGCAAATGGCACAACCTTGACACAGGTTAATAAGTTCAAATACCTGGGAACGGTCTTTCATCAGACGGCAGATGCACATCGGAAATAGCTGGCAGAATCAGCCAAGCCAAAACAGCATTCAAGAAGATGACAAGCATTCTTACCAACAAATGCCTATCAATTAACATCAGAAAGAGAGTCCTTGAGTGTTATATAGAACCAAT
The DNA here is from genome assembly GCA_030674185.1 of Monoplex corrugatus. Taxonomy (NCBI): domain Eukaryota; kingdom Metazoa; phylum Mollusca; class Gastropoda; order Littorinimorpha; family Ranellidae; genus Monoplex; species Monoplex corrugatus. The sequence goes on along the minus strand of JAPXFY010003935.1, from coordinate 8,860 downwards.
ACTGTTGTACGGATGCGAGACGTGGACAGTCAGCAAGCAAAGCCAGAGCAGGATTGAGGCAGCCGAGATGTGGTTTCTCAGAAGAATGTTGAGAGTTCCATGGACAGCAAAGAAAACAAACGAGACAGTCTTGATGGAGGTAGACACAAGTCGATCACTGATAAGGAAGATTAGGAAAAGACAAGCAACATTCATAGACCATTTTATGAGGAAGGGGGATTTGGAGCACCTGGTCACAACGGGATACCTGGAGGGAAAGAGAGCACCGGGTAGACCCAGGGAGAGAATGCTGGACGGACTTGCAGAGTGGCTGGGGATGAAGAGGGTGGGGGAGATGCTGGGTGCAACGAGAGATAGAGATGGTTGGAAGTCCATGGTCGCCAACGCCATATGGCAGGGCACCTGATGATGATGATGATAAGATATGCATTATGGATGCTTGTGAAATCCTTTTTGTGTATTATGCTTATGTTGTGCTGTATGTGGCCACAGAGTCTGAATTTGTCAGTGCAGTGCCTTAGGAAACAAAAAATACAGTAAAAGCGCTCAATCAATGCTCTTTGTTACCATCATCATCATTATTTTATCATCATCGTCGTCATCATCACAATTATTTCATCATCATCTCATCATCATCATCATCATCATCATCACCATCATCAGTTTATCACCATCATCGTCATCGTCATTATTTCATCATCATCGTCGTCGTCGTCAGTAGAGCAACATGAACATCACCAGCACCAGCATCACTCCTGATCCACAGAACCTCAGTGACCTCTGTCCGGGTGTAGACTACATCATGAATCAGAACCAAACAAACTTCACAGTCCTACAGACCAACGTGTCACACTGTATGCCATTGGCATTTTCAGACCTTGTGACACACCAGAGAGTGGTGCATGGGATTTGTGATGAGTTCACGACTTTCTGTCTAATGCACGTAGAGGTACCACAGGGTATGTTAGTACAGGTTCGGGTCCAACGTTTAGCATACTGGTGTGGCTCTAGTACATGGAAAACTATGACATTTGAACATGGTTTCTTCAGGATGGACGAAATATGGGAAACAGGATGCGATCTTCATTTTATGGAAGAAGATTACATCGAATCCTTTGGGAACAGCATGTTTTTGTTGCACTTAAACAAACCTTCAGTTAGACTACATATACAGGCAATTGAAGATCACAGTTTTATTAAAATATTTACATCCTCTTATTGTGGGTACATGACATTACCACGTCAGATGTTCCATTGGTCAGCTTTCCATGACATTTGGGAAGAAGTGACAGCACCCCTTGGTTGTGTCATTATGGTCAGTTTTCAGGGAACATTGTATAGATCACACAGACCTGGAATGTACGCAGATTTGATTTATACACAGCCAGATACACATCAAAGCGTCTTGCGTGTGTGTTGTGACAGTGATTCAGCAACTCACATTTTCGCTACAACATGTATTCAAATTCATGTAAGCAGTCTATCTTTTGCACTGTTTAGGGACAGCATCAGTCTGAAAATATTGTTTTCTTTTCACCCAGAGACAGCTAAACCCCATCAGTTACCCAATGGTCTGTTCAACTGTTCTGTCGATCACTATGCCAGCTTTCAGCACCACCTGGACTGTAACCTGAAGTCAGAGTGTGAAGATGGACAGGATGAAACAGAACACTGTCCCTTCAGCAGTCCTGGTTGTCCGGGTTTGGTGGCTTCACGTGACAAATGTTTTGCGTTTGTTCAACTGGATGTACGTTTGACTACTGCACTCATAAGATGTGAGTGTCAGAAGATGGATGGACAGTTAGCTTCAGTTAAAACCAGACAGGAACAAGGCGATTTCTTACACATCTTTAATCACCGTGACGACTTTAAAGTGGTCTCAGGTTTGTTATCAGGCTGGAAGTCTGTGACTTTTATGTACAACAGGTTCCGTCATTGGTCTGACAACACCCAGATCTACAACCTTGTTCATTTCTTATCCAGTGACCCGTACTATACCCAAAGGGCTGTCAGCTATGGGTATCTAGACGCACGCGGCGTGTTTCTTTGTGATTCTTTCTTTTCAGACCGTATAGTTTGTCAAGTGAAACCACAATCACAAAACCTGCATTCTACTCAAACAGTTGAGTTCCCTGTTTCAGACTCAGCCCTGTCCCTTTTGACACAGACACAGCAGATATTATTAGATGGTTCAGAGGGTCACATGACACATACCTTTTTGTCCTGTGATGTTCAAATTTACCGTGGACAAATGATGTATTCAAGATCGTGTGTGTTCTGGAATACAAGCACCAAGAACACAGACACACGTTTTTTTCCTGGAAAGCGCACTGGTTACACCATTGTCATGTTTGTCTGTGATGATGACATGACAACACTATCTTACACCCTAGTGTGTGACTTCAGACACGACTGTCCAGATCACAGTGATGAATCATTTTGTCAGCATCCTTCGTGTAGTGTTTTTCTGTGCACCAATGGTCAGTGTGTGTTGGACAGCCAACACTGTGATGACCACACAGATTGTCTGGATGACTCTGATGAGGTCAGCTGCTTCAGAGAATTTTTCATGCATAAAGAGGCCAACAAAAAACAGCGACTTTTCATCAATCTGGATGGTACAGGTTACTTCATTCAGCAGCTGATGACATCTCATCAGTCTTGTCCTGACACTCATTACTGGTGTACAGAAGACTGGTTGTACTGTCTCCCTCTCTACACACGATGCAACGGATTTTCTGACTGCACATATGGTGAAGATGAACAAGATTGTGAAACATTCGCCTGTTCTGGTTTCTACCGATGTCGTGGTTCTAAAGTTTGTGTTCATGGGGATCATCTGTGTGATGGCTGGGGTCAGTGTCCACAACGTGATGATGAATGGCTGTGTGACATGACCTGTCCTGGTGGCTGTCAATGTCAAGGTCAGTCTTTCTCATGTCCCCAGGCTTTCTGTGCTGACCTCTTTCCCCAGCTTCGCTACATGGATGCCACAGGTTCAGGAATGACGCTGACTGATTTCAGTAACAACATACATCTTATTCACTTATGTCTTTCCTATTGTTCTCTAGTCAATATATCAAGTGTGAAGCTTCGCAACCTACAGTCCCTTGATCTGATCTACAACCACCTGAGAACTGTAGATAGGTTTGTTTTTCTCAAGTTATGGAATTTAAGAACTGTGTACTTAGCAAACAACCCTCTGACGTCCTAAGAGGTAGGCCATATTTTTGTTTCATTACGCTCTGACAAAAATTGATGCTTCAAGAACATGTCTCCAGATACTTAACAGTGAACTGCCCATGTACTTTCCCCAAGTCATATATTTGGATTTATCATATTCTGGCATCACAACAGTTAGGTCAATAGCAGTCCAATCTATGCCACAGCTGACTGAACTGGACGTCAGGGGAAATTCGGTGACTAATTTTCCTTTGGATACGTTGTCAAAGTGGAATCATTTGAAAAGCATCTTCTCCTCAAATTATAGGATTTGTTGCAAATCTTTACTTCTAAAACAGCACACACAGTACGATGTGTATCACCGCAACCCATATTTTTTTCCTGTGAATATTTGCTTCCAACTGATTGTACAGGCTTTTCTTTTGGTTACTTTGTGTGTTCTCCATTCTAGGGAATTTGGTTTGTTTCATAGCAGCATTCGTAGAAAAGAAAATTTTTGGAAGTACTTTCATCACCTTTATTGCCCATTTACAGTTTGCAAACATCTGCATGGGAATTCACGTCAGCATGGTTACTGTGGCCAATGAAATATTCTATGGCAAATACATCTACTTTGAAAAGAACTGGATAAACAGTGTGACTTGCAAGGTTGCTGGTTTTCTTTCCCTTCTGTCCAGTGAGGTGTCGGTTCTGATCCTCTGGTTCATGACACTGGATCACATCATTGCCCTTTGTTTCCCCCTAACTACGTGGACATTCAATAGACGTCTGACAGCTGGAGCTTGTGCAGTGTCGTGGTGTGTTGGACTTTTGTTGTCTGTGATACCTTTTCTTCCTGGACTGTCACACTGGGGCCTTGATGGCCGTCTGGTCTGTGTCATCTAGCTGTATCTATAGTCACTCCAAAGAGCAGTTCAGATGGTTTACAGTACTGTCGTGGTTAACAGTATCCTATGCTCCATGGTGGTTGTTGGTCAACTCATCATTAACAGACGAACACCAACCCATCCAATCCTAATCAACCAATGAAAAATTGATTTACTTTTCAGTCCACCTGTTGATAAAAGTGGCTCTAACAGATGCTGTGTGCTGGTTCTCCCTCGGTCTGACCAGTATGATGACCTTAGACGGTGGTGTTGCCTCAAACAAGACTCATGTGACCATGGTTGTGTTCTTGCTACCACTCAACTGTGCACTCAATCCACTGCTGTACATATGGATTGTTGTAACACAGCGACGCCAACAAAACAGGAAGAGAGATTGTTACAAGTGTTAAAATCACGACATTAAATTTGGTATCAGAGAAAAAGAGTCCTAAAACATTGTAAAATGACATGATTATTACCAAGGTCCATTTTTTACGTAAAGCTGTAGGACTGTCATCAACATGTCAGCCTCTACATGAGGCTTTTCTCATGACCACTGTCAGCTGTGTGTTTGGTTCCGTCTTTTGTGTATGTACATGTCAACCTCTATGTGAGGTCTTCATCAGGAGCTGTGCAGGCTACGAGTATTGCTTGTTGTGTATCTACATGTCAACGTGTATGTGATACCTTCAAACGGACTAATGTGTGTTTGGCTCTGTCTCCTTTGTCACTGAGGTCACTGATGAAAAACTTGTCTGTATTTTGCTGCAAGTTCAAATTCAACTTTTTGATCAAGGATGGTTGACTTTCCATGAATTCTACTGCTTCTCTAAGTTTTCGGCATGACTAAAATGAAACTAGTCAGATATTTTCTCCACATTATCCACGATAAAATTTACCGAAAAATATTGAATATTTATTCTGTCTCTAAATGCTAACCATGCACAAGCAGTGAGACTTAGGTTTTCTTTGATTTTTCCACCAGCCACAGCTCACCCCATGGGTTGGATGGGACAAGGCAGAAGACTCCATTTAGCATGTGTGCCAACTGACAGAACTCAAAGGCAGGCAGAATACTCAATTCAGCATGTGTCTCAACTGACAGAACTCAAAGGGAGGAGTGCGGAAGACTCCATTCAGCATGTGTGTCAACTGACAGAACTCAAAGGGACAAAGGAATGGGAAAAACATCCAAATCATTTCCATAATCTGTACAAAATTATCATACCCAAAAATCTAGGGAGACACTGTCTCGAATGGCCACAAGGGATAAAAGATGCAGAAATTCAGCTACTCATGGAACAACCAAGTTGCAACTTCAAAGATGTAATCATATACACGAATGTCTCAGTCACCAGTAACAAATCTGGATAGGGCTTCACTCTCAAACAGAATGGAAACACTGTATATGATATCACAACCTCCAGTCTAACACTGGAAATTGAGGCAGTCATACTACAATGCACTACAATGGTTCACCTCACCGGATGATCGAATGAAAGAAAGCCAAGCCTTTATCCTGACTGACTCAATGAATCTACTTCAGAAAGTGCAAAATGGAGTAGGGACCCCAGAATGGCACAAGGCAATGAACAGCATCGACCAACAAAATCTCACGTGGATCTACTGCCCCAAACACGCTGGTGTTAAGGGAAATTAACGGGCTGGTAAACAAGTATGCAATGCCACTACAACAAAAACTCTCCACCTGGGAAAGTCTGAGATACTTAGACGCTTTAAATCATTCCTTCACAAACGAAATGTGAGTCGTTATACCATCGAACGTCTTACCCAAAAAGGAATAGGTAAAGGAAGTGGCCGGAAATCTACCATGAAAGGAAAAACAAGAGCTATCATTAATCAGACTAACACTGATATCACTTCAAACGTAACACTGCACAGACTCTTACAGCATGAATGGAAAGTGTTTGAGCTTTTCCTGAAACAGAGATAAAGGGAAAGTGAAGAAAAGGAAAAGACAAGTGAAGAACAAGCACGTTTGCCACACAGTCTGTGTGTGTGTTTGTGGTCTGTTTGTTGATTGTTGTCCAATGTCTTTAACTTTGTCATGATGTGTATATATGCGTGTTTCCTTTTTGCTGTTGTTGTTGTTGTTGTTGTTGTTGTTGCTGCTGCTGTTGTTGTTGGACATCATGCTGTGTGGATATGGGTGTGTGTGTATGAATGTATATATGTGTGTATGTCTGTGAGCGGGCATGTGAACATATGCATGTATTTACTGTCATTTGTTATTTTAATGTTTTCGTTCGTCTGTCGTCGTCGACAATGACCATGGCTTCATGAAGTTGATTTGAGTCGGTGTGTCCGGAGGTGACTGATCAATCCGATCTGGGCACGGAAGTAACGTCCACAGGTTGGACATCTATGGTCGGTTAATGTGGTTGAAGGGTTTGCTTTCCGTGCAGCTCGTTTTTCTTGTGCAGTTTGGATACGAGACACTTCTTCTGAAGTGGTACATCCGGTTTCGATTCTTCTACGCCAGACTGTACGGTCGAGGGCAAGGTTTTCCCAATTCTCCCAGTCCATGTTGAGGGACTTAGCGATGCCTTCAAGCAGTCTTTAAACAGTTTTCTCTGGCCTCCAACTGTTCTCTTGCCAGACGCTAGTTCCCCGTAGAGGAGTGGCTTTGGAATTCTGGTGTCAGACATCCGATACACATGGCCAGCTTAGCGAACTTGACTCTTTTGAAGTAAAGTGTGGATGGAGGGGAGATTGGCTCTCTCTAGTACTTCTGTATCAGGGATGTTCTCTTGCCATCGGATATTCAGAATCTTTCTGAGGCTTTTGGTGTGAAAATGATTCAATTTCCTTGCGTGTCTACTGCAAACAGTCCAGGTCTCACTGCCGTAGAGGAGAGTGGTGAGGACCACCGCTTTGTACACTTTGAGTTTAGTTGTGGCCAAGATACCTCTTCTGTCCCATACTTTAGGACGCAGCCTCTCAAATGCAGTACTGGCCTTAGCTATGCGTTTGTTGCCTTCATCGTCAATATGCGCACAACGTGATAGGGAACTGCTGAGATATGTGAAGTTGTCGACTGCATATAGTTTTGTGACCTTGACCTCGATATTTGGTTCAGTATATGGAACATCTGGAAGAGGCTGATACATGACTTCGGTTTTCTTGGTGCTTATTGTAAGACCGAAGTTGTCGCAAGCAGTTGAAAATTTGTCCATGCATTGTTGCATCTGTTCACCGCTGTAAGCATTTAATGCACAATCGTCTGCGAAAAGGAGGTCACGAAGAGTGCTGTAACTGCATTTAGTGGTCGCCTTGAGGCGTCTTGTGTTGTACAACTTGCCGTCTGTGCGGTAGCGTATATCTATGCCAAGGTCTTCTGGAGAGAATGCATCTGATAACATTGCCGAGAACATCATAGATAATAGTGTAGGTGCAAGGACGCATCCTTGTTTCACGCCATTGCTGACTGGAAAGTCTCTGGACATTTCTCCGTCATCAAGGACCCGTGCCATCACACCATCGTGGAATTGTCGCACCATATCTACGAAGGCTGGAGGGCAGCCAAACTTCGCCATTGTCTTACACAACCCCTCGCGACTCACCGTGTCAAACACTTTTGTCAAGTCGACAAAGGTTGTGTAAAGTGCTCGGTGTTGTTCCTGCGCCTTTTCTTGCAGTTGACGAGCAGCAAAGATTGTGTCCACTGTACCTCTCCCAGCCTGAAATCCACATTGACTCTCTGGCAACAGACCCTGCTCAAGATGATTAATGAGGCGGTTCAGCAGCACCCTTGCTAATATCTTTCCTGCAATGGACAGTAGTGATATTCCTCTGTGGTTGTCACATGATTGTTTGTTTCCATTCCTCTTGTATAGGTGGACTATTGAGGCATCCTTGAAATCTTTAGGGAGTGACTGACTGTTCCAGAGTGTTACAAATATCTCAGTTAATCTTTGTGTGAGCATTGGACCTCCCACTTTGTAGATCTCAGCATGTATGGTGTCAGCACCAGGGGCCTTGCCACAGGAGAGTTGGCCAATGACCTTGTGACCTCTTGTATGTTAGGTGGTACATCAAATTGGTTGTTCTTTTCTATTTGAGGGAGGCGATCAATGGCTGCTTCATTTATTGAGGAAGGGTGATTCTGTCGAAGTGATCCGCCCACCTTTCAAGAATTTCTGACCGCTCAGTGATCAACATTTCCCCATCCGCAGATAGTAGTGGAGAGGTGCCAGATGACGTTGGCCCATAGATAGCCTTCAGGGCATCATAAAACCTTCTCGAGTCGTGACGGTCTGCATATAGCTGGATTTCATCAGCCTTGTCACTTAGCCACTTGTCTTGCATGTTCCCGAGGTTTGCCTGGACTTGTCAACGACACTCCATAAATACAGTATTCTTTGAATCAGACTTTGGGTCACACTGGTAGGCAAGATGGCGTCTGTGCTTCTCATCCAGAAGGGTTTGGATATGCTGGTCGTTTTCATCAAACCTTGATGTTTTCGTGTGACAGGTCCTATTTTCTCTAGAGCTGATGTATAGACATAGTCCCTTAAGACTGCCCGCTCTTCTTCGACACTAGCATTACCAAACTGAAGGTCAGCCAGCTTGACGTTCAGGTCACTAATGAGGTTCTCTACAGTGGTTTCCTCTTTTAGTTTTGAAGTGTTTAGTCTCTTTGGTGGGGGTTTCTTGCCTTGAGGCCTGCGTTTTGGTTTGATGCAGACGTTAAGCTTTGAGCTGACTAGCCGGTAATCTGTCCAGCATTCAGCGCCACACATGGCTTTAGTTACTGGTACATCATCTTTGTCGGCCTTTCTAGTAATGAC
>JAPXFY010000393.1:17500-55000 GCA_030674185.1 Monoplex corrugatus | reverse complement strand
ATTGTACATATAACAAGAACATACATATAACAGAGAACATTGTACATATAAAGAGAACATTAACATAACAGAGAACATGCAAAATAACAGAGAACATTATACATTTTAACAGAGAACATACATATAACAGAGAACATATACTATAACAGAGAACTTTTGTAAATATAACAGAGAAATACATATAACAGAGAACATTGTACATATAACAGAGAACTTATGCATATAACAGAAAAACAAACATATAACAGAGAACATTGTACATATAACAGAGAACATTATACATATAACAAGAACATACATATAACAGAGAACTTATAAAAATAAAAAGAAAACATTGTACATATAACAGAGAACATTTATACATATAAACAGAGAAATTATACATATAACAGAACATTATAATAAAAACAGAGAACATTATACATAACAGAGAACATTATACATATAACAGAGAACTTGTACATATAACAGAGAAACATTGTACATATAACGAGAACATTGTGCAAAATAACAGAGAACTTGTACATATAACAGAGAACATTATACATTAACAGAGAAACATTGAAATAAAAACAGAGAACATTATACATAAAAACAGAGAACATTGTACATATAACAGAGAACATTGTACATATAACAGAGAACATTGTGCTAAAACAGAGAACATTATACATATAACAAGAACATTATACATATAACAGAGAACATACATATAACAGAAAAACATTTACATTAACAGAGAACATACATACAGCAAGAAACATTAACAATAAAAAGAACATACATATAACAGAGAACAATCATGCATATAACAGAGAAACATACATACAACAGAGAACATTATACATATAACAGAGAAACATACATAAACAGAGAACATTGTACATATAACAGATAACATACATATAACAGAGAACATTGTACATATAACAGATAACATACATATAACAGAGAACATTGTCAAAATAACTGAGAACATTGTACATAAACAGAGAAAAATTGTACATATAACAGAGAACATGTACATAAACAGAAACATTGTACATATAACAGAGAACATTATACATATAACAGAGAACACTGTACATATAACAGAGAACATTATACTATAACAAGAACATTGTACATATAACAGAGAACATTATACATATAACAGAGAACATTTACATTATAACAGAGAACATAAATATATTAAACAGAGAACATTGTACATATACAGAGAACATTGTACATATAACAGAGAAAAATTGTACATATAACAAAGAACTGTTATATGTACAATGTTCTGTGTTAAATGTAGCAGCACATCCCATCTTCTACTTTGGTTTGGTACGAACTTCCTGTTTTTTTATTTATCTGATTTCTTCTTTGTCTGTCTCTGCTTTACTTTTTAGTTTCTGTCTACATTTTCTTTCGCCTGTACGTTTTTTCCCATTTTAACCTGTATATAAAATTTCTTCGAGATGCTGCAAGGATGCTAACTCCATCATTTTTCTTGTTGTCATTATTTTAACACGACGATGTGTAGTATTATTGTTAGTTTTGTTTGCTAAAGCTCAGCCAACTTGTAGACCACAATAGGGCTAAACCGTTTCTAAACATACACAATACTTCACAGGAAAAAAAAAACAACAGGAAAGAAAATTAAAAACACATATATATCAATGCCTTCGCGCAAAATAATCTATGGAGATGTCCCCCGGGGTTGACCACTCTGTCCAATTTTATCACACAGGATTTAAAAAAAAAATTCCCGAATACAAATTGAAACATGAGTCGGATAGTGAAAATATTCAAAAAAGGGCCTAACTTACAAAAAAAACCAACAAAAAAAAAACAAAAAAAACGTTTCGGCATATCTCACTTCCCGAAACCGAAAATGCATTTTATACATGTACCCCAAATATCAAACCCTAGAGAGACAGTACGAAAACTTTATTGAACACATACGGTGAAAAGGACCCCCCAAGAAGAAAATGATAGGAAGAAATGACAGAAAGCAAAGCAAAGGCGGAAGAAAGAAACAAAGAGATTGACAGAAAAAATATCACAGAATGACCAGAAGGGTGGGGATACTTTTATATTGAAAAGAGCCCCGGCATCCCCACGGGGGGGGGGGGGGGGGGGGGGGGCGTAGTGAACAAAACAATTAATAAAATAATACTGATGACTACATTGAACGTGCCTCATTTCAAAATAATCCTAAGCCTTCACACAATCCTGAGAGATGAAAGCAGATAGACGTAAGCAGATACATGTCAACCCCTACCCACTATGTTGAAAACGGATGAGCCGTAAGTAACAAGAGAAAATTCAGCCCATTAAAAGCTATGTAACAATGAGCACACTTGCTATATGTGGCAGTGATAGGGATAACTCCTCTTAAAAGCAACCATGGTCGCCTTCTGGTTTTTGTCATGAAGTCATAATTATGCAGCAAGGGAGGATGCCTAGGGCGTGTATTAAAGAGTGAGTAGAAACAAATTAGACTGTGAACTGTAAAACACACACACATACACACACACACCACACACACACACGCACGCAACATGAACCACACAACGCACACATACAAAACCCCACACGCACACCCCTCACACAACAACACACACCACACAAATTAGAACCAGAACACGTGTTTGACTAAACAAAACAAGACAAGCGCAAAATTTTGGTCAGCTGGCCTTTGTCAAGCGTACACAAAATACCCCAAAAAAAAACAAACAAAAAAGCAAAAAACAAAAACAAAACAAAACAAAACACACACACACACAACACACACACACCACACCACACACACACTCACACACAACAGTCCACAGTCCACAGACAACACCAGACACACACAACCCCACACACAACACACACACACACACACACCACACACACAAAACACACCAACACACACACCATTTTAGAGGCGAAAAAAACAAACCTGGACGTAATTAACTCATCAGACATCTGGTGGAACCAAGGGGGTTCCATATATTGGCGTATTCACCGTAGAATGGAGCAAGGCTTTCTAAAGGGAAAAAATCAATCTCTCCACAGCCTTCCCGACTTTTACCACAGTCAGATCCCCAATCTGTTGCTTCGATCTAACACTCATCGTGCACAGTGAACTTTTAAGAAGAAAACCCCATCTCGCTCACATGCTGTCAAAAAGGTCGGGGCCCCGTGTTGCATCCAGCCCTTAATTTAGGCAGGCAGGGGGTTTACAACTAACCCAACTTTCATGCGTAGGGGAAAGTAACAAACTCTCGGACCATTTACCGCGAGATGAAATTTCAAAACACCGGAAAAGGCCCCCCGTTACAGGGCACCCCAAAAAAAGGCCCCCCCCCCCCTTAAACCGATCAAAGAGTGGTTTTCAACCTTTTGCACTAAGGGGACAGCCCACCCAAAGCTTTTTGGGGGGGATTTATGGCAAGATTGCATATTGTCGGCACAGCAAAATTAACCAAAAAAATTTGAGCCCGCTTCGCAAACGGGAACCAAAAGAAAAAAAACAAAAAAAAAAAAGGATCAGAATTTTTTTTTAAAAAACAACAAGAAAAAACGAAATTTTGGCCAAACGGCCCTTTTAAAGGAAAACCAAAACAAGCAAACCCCAGATAAAAAAAATTGGGAAAAAAGCAAAACCCCCTGTGCCCGCCCATGTGAAAAAGGAAAATAAAGTGACAAAAATGACACATAAACTGACAAAATGAAAAAAAACAACGTTTTAAAATAACAGAAAAAAGTTAATCGGGGCGGGGACAATCTAAGGGGGGAAGGGTTTTCGTTTTTTAGGTACAAAAAGATGCTAATCTCGTACATCGGTGTTACTGTACCGCAATTTTTGGGTTTTTTTTTAAAAGAAGAAAAATGGTCTGTTTTTTTTTTTTTTTTTGTTTTTTCTTTATCAAATTGTGTAAAACTGCAAATTCGCCAGTTTTGCCTTCTGGTGGGCTGTTTAAATTAATTTGTTTTTTTGCAGAGAAAAAACAAACTTTTTTTCCCCCGGTCTAAAACTATGTCTCGGGCTTTTTTTCAAATTAACCCAAAACACTAGTATAAACCCAACCCTTTTTAAATCTCATCATCTCATTCACACATTTTTCATCTCATTCATCACATCTCAAAATTTCTCATCATCATATTTTTCATTGTTTCATCTCTTTTTTTTGTTATTTGTTTTTTATTTACTTTTTATTTAAAAAAGGGAAACGTTTTTCCGCATTCCTAAAATCACACCGACTAACACGACCCCAATCCATCCTTTGTTGCCACGGGGAATCTCGTAGGTGGCGGGTTTTTTAAAAGCTAGGTAAAACTCGGTCCTTCTTTACAGAATCTGCAAAAAAAAAGGGTTTTTTACAAAACCCCCAAACAAACATGAAGAAAAAAAAAAAAAATTTAAAATTAAACCCTTTTTGACCCCCGTATCCTTCCCCATCCCCGCTTTCAACTGTGCTACCCAGACAAACAACCCGCTCCCCTTTTCCCTATCAACCCGTTCCCCCGTAGTGGCAGGGTTGGGGTCAAGGTTTTCGTTTTTGTTGTTAAAACAGGGGAGGGGTTATGATAGGGGAGGGATCAAGGGTTAAATTTTTAGTTGGAGTAGGGTTGGGGGTCAAAGGGTTTTGTTTTTGCTTTTGGGAAAGGGTAGGGGAAAGGGTTAAGTTTTTTCTGTTGAAAAAGGGGAGGAATCAAAGGGTTGTTTTTTCAGTTTGATAAGGTTGGGGGAAGGGAATTTTTGCAGGGAATGGGGAAGAATAAAGGGTTAAAATTTTTTAGTTGGTGTATGGTTAGGGAGTCAAGGGGTTAAATTTTTCTGTTGGTAATGGTTTGGGGAATCAAAGGTTTTAAGGTTTTTGTTGGAATAAAGGGTTTGGGGGTCAAATTAAAAGGTAGCTTTGTGCTTGATGTCAAGGAAGTATACATTGACCATTTTTTATTGGTTTCCGTACGTTTTCAGACTGTACAAATAATTAATTATAGCTATCATCGTCCCGCATGTACAAAATGAGAGGGGCTTTACTCCAAATAAAATGCGTACGATTTTATTTTCTTCCCGTTTCGGAACAAAAGGGGAGAGGGGGAAAAGAAGAGAAAAGGGGGAAAAGGAGAGAGAAAGAAGGAGGGGAAAAGGACACAACAACGACAGGAGGAGGGCGAATGCAATACAGGGGCAAAGACATAGACAACAAAAAAAACAGAAAGGAAAGGGGAGGGGGAAGAAGAGGGAAAGAGAAAGAGAACGACAACAGGAGCGACGACGAACCCCCGGGCAGGCCCCCCGAGGAACGCCCCGGGGGCAAAAGGGGTCAAAAAATAATAAAAGGGGGGGCGGCCCCCCCAAAAAAACGGGGGAAGTGTTCCCCCCGAACCGGAAAAAAACAAAAAGGGTTCCTTTTCTTCCTTTGTTGGGAACCGTTGGGGCGGAAGTTTACGGAGAAAAAGGCCCACCAGGTAATTTTCAAACCGAAAAGGTAAACAGAGACAGAAGACGAAAACCCTGACCGATTTTTCCGGCGCTTTAGCCCCCTTTTTTTTGGCGAATTAATAGGGGCAATTTAACGGGGTTTTAAAAAAAAGGAAGTGGTAAAATGAAGTGGTTTTGATCACGGCCTGGGGTTTAATGGGTTAGATTTTTTGCCACACTTTTGAGGGAATCCAAACTTCGCAAAAACAACAGTCCCCCCACGGAAAATTTAGCATTCGAAGCAACATTACCCCGGTTTTTTTTGTTTGTGCCCGAAAAAATATTTCCTTCTTGCATTAAGGCAAAACGGACATTAAATTTTAAAAATCATTTTTGGAAAAATTTTAATCAAAACCTTTAAAATTTTTGTCAGGGTCAAAAAGACCAAAAAAATTTTTTTTCATAACTTTTTTTTTTACTTGGTTTTAACTTTCTTACCCCCGGTATTTTTAACAATTTTGGTTGGTCACTTCACTTGTTTTTGCTTCCCTTCTTTTTCCCTTGTGATTCCCTTCCCTATTTCAAATTTTGTTTTGTTTTTTTTTTTTTTTGTTTTTTTGGTTTTTTATTTTTTTTTTTTTTGGCGGGGTTGGTAAAAAATCACTTCAATGGAAAACTGACCACACCCAAACCCCACCCCCCCCCCACACACCAAAAAAACACACCCCCACACACACCCCCCCAGAGAGAGGAGAAAAAAGAAGGAGACGCCAGCCAACAAAAGGGACAGAAAAAACGGGACGGGCGGCCCGGCGGAAGGGAAAAAAGGGGGGGGGGCCCCCGACAACCCCCCCGGGCCCAAAACCCGAGAGAGAAAGAAACGAGAGAGATAATTTTCCCAACATGCCCCAAAAAAAAAAGGGTTTAAAAAAACCCCTTAATTTGCAGTTTTTTTTTTTGAAAAGGAGATCTTGGGAGGGGGGTTTCCCCGAAAACAAGGGGGGACGCTTTTTTTAAAAAACCCAGGGGGCCCCCAAAACCGCAAAAAGGGGATTTTTTTTTCCCTTCAGAACTGGGGGAAAAACAAAAGTACGTTAAAAAGAGAGGCCCCTTCATTTTTAGTGTTTTTAAAAAGGGTTTTGTATGGTTTGGGGGATCCCCCCCCCCCCACCCCCCCCCGTAGATGTTGGAAGGTTTCCCGGTTTAAAAATTTAAAACGGGGAAAAAAAATTTTTTTAATTTTATTTTTTTTATTTTGTTTCATTCTAATTTGATCTTTTTTTAATTTTTTTCTTTTTATTTTTTTTTTTGCATTTTATTTATTTTTTTTTGGGGTTTTTTTGATTTTTTTTTTTTTTTATTCATTTTAAAGAGAGAACCCCTTTAACCCGTGTTTGGGAAAAATGGAAAGGCCCTTTTGGGGTTTTCCCCCCCCCCCCCCCAATTTTATTGGATGTTTTCGAATTAAGAGTTAAAAAAAAATTTTTTTGTTGAAAAAAAAAACTTTTTTTTTATTTTTTTTCTTTTCTTTTACTTTATTTTTTTTGTTTTTTTTTATTTTTTTTTACTTTTTTTTCAAGAAAGGCTCCTTCAACTCTTTTTAGGGAAATTTTTAGGCCTGTGGTTCCCCCCCCCCCCCCACCCACCCCCCCCCCCTTAGGGTTTGGCACGTTTTTTAAAATTTGAAAGCAAAGATTTTTTCTATTTTTTTATTTTATTTTTTTTTTTTTTATTTTTTTTTTTTTTATTTTTTTTTACTCTATTTTTATGTATTTTTCTATTTTTTTTTAATTTTTTAAATTTTTTTCTCTTTTTTTCTATTTTATTTTTGATTTTTTTTTTTTATTTTATTTATTTCACTTTATTTTTTTTCATTTTATTTTTTTATTTTTTTTCATTTTTTTTATTTTTTTTTTTTTATTTTTTTTTTTGGGGTTTTTTAATTTAAAACCCCGGGGAAAGAAAAAAATTTAAGGGGCTTGTTCTAATGGCCCAAACCCCCGGGGTTTTAAAAAAAAACTAAAACAAAAAAGAAATAAACAAATTACAAACACCACACCCACACACGCCCACCCCCAACAACACTTCGACCTGTCTGCTGTCGTCTTTTCTCTCTTTTTCTCTCCCCCATCCCCTTTTTTCTTTTCTCTTCTCTCTCCGAAAAATTTTATTCTTCAATTCCTCTTCTCTCTCCCTCTTTCCCTACCCCTCTCTTTTCTCTTCCCCCTTTTATTTCTTCTCTCTTCTGTCTCTTTCTTCTCATTTTCCCCCCCCCCCCTCTCCCTTTCTCTCTCCTAACTCCTCCTCTTCCTTCTTCCCCCTTTTTCTTTTCTCCCCCTTTTCTCACCCCCGCGAGTTATTTTTTCCCCCTTTCTCTCTCCTTTCTCTGTTTTTCTCTCTTTCTTTTCTTCCCACTCCTCTTTTCTCCCCTCTCACTCTGTCTCTTTCCCCCGTCTCTCTGTTCTTTCCTCTGTCTTTCTCTGGTCCCCCCCCCGGCTTTCGTCTTTCCCCCCCCTTTTCCCCCCCCCCCAGCTCCCCCCCTTTCTCTCTCTGCCCCTCCACCCCCCCTTGTCCTTCTCTCCTCCCCTTACAACGCCAGGTTTTTCTTTTTTTTTTTTTTTTTTGTTCAAAAAAAGGGATTTCCTCAAAGGTTTCTTTTCCCTGTGTTTTATCCGCTTCCTTCTTTTAAAAAAAACTTTTTTTTTTTTGTTTGTTTTTTTTGTTCTGTAAATTGCAGGGAAGACAACCTTATTTTTTTTCCCTCTTTTGGGGGGGTAGAATTAAAAACCCTCTTTTTACAAACCCCCTTTTTAAATTAAAACCAACACCTTTGCATCTTTTCCCCTTTTTTTAAAATTTTTTATGAATAATGGAGTTTTTTTTTAAATTTCTCCCCCTTTCTCCTTAACCTTTTCCCCCCCTTTTCCTTTTCCCCTTTCTGTCGTCTGTCTGTCTGTTTATTCTCTTTTTTCTTTCTGCCCTGTTTATCTCTCTGTTTTTCTGTCTGCTTTTTTAACCCTCTGCCCTTTCCCTTCTGCCCTTTTTATCCCCTCTGTCTTTCTTCTGCCCTGTTTATCTCCCGTCTTTCAACTGTCTTTTTAAACTCTCTGTCTTTCTTTCTGTTTTTTATCCTCTGCCCTGTCTGTCTTTTATCTCCTGTCTCCTCTGTCCTCTCTGTCCTCTCTCTCCTCCCATCTCTCTCTCTCCCTATTTTTCCTGTCTGTTGTCTTTTAAATCTCTCTGTCTGCCGCTTCTCTCCTCTCTGTCCTCTCTCCCCTCTCTCTCTTCGATCTCTCTGTTTTTTCTTTTCCTGCCCTTTTATTTTCTCTTCTGCCCTGCTTCTCTCCCCTTTTCCCTCTGTCTTTGTCTCCCGCTTTTTCTCTCTTTCCCCTGTTTTGCGGTGGGTCCGCCCTGTCTGCCCTGTCTGCCTCTCTCTCAACCCTTCTTTCTGTCTGTCTGTTTATCTCCCCCTTCGGCTTCTCCCCTCTCTCCCTCTGCTTCCTCTGTCTGCCCTTCTGTCTGCCCTGCCCCTGTTTCTCTCTGTCTCTCTCGGTCTCGGGTTCTTCTCTCGGGGGCCGCTGCTCTCCTTTCTGTCCCTTTTGGGCTTCTGTCCCGTTCTCTCTCGTCGGTCCGTGTCTGTCTGCTGTCTTTTCTGTCTCTCTCTCCCCTCTTCGCTCGTCTTTTCCTACCTTCAAAAACCCTTTAAGAAATTCCGTTTTTTTTTGGTTGCGTGAGTGAAACGTTTTTTCCCCCTTTTCCCACACTGGGGGCAGCTTTCGTGCACAATCTGGTTCCCTGCCCTTCAGGGGGCCCGTAAAGCTACGTTTTCCACTTTTTCCCTTAATCACCCTGACATACCCACGGGGTATTTTTAAACTGCATATTTGATTTTGCACGGGAACTTTACACACGAAACAAAAGCTGGGGGGGAAAGAAAAACACTAAAAAAAGGCCCCGGGGAGAAAACATTGGACAGAATTGCGCCCAATGTTTTTTCCTAAGAAAAATTTTTAATTTCCATGGACACAATGAAAACAAACGAACAGCCCTCGGTGGGGGGCAACAATAGAAATTTCATAGATAAGGAAGATTGGGAAAAGACAACAACTTTTAATGGGCCATTTTATGAGGAAAAGGAATTAGAGCCCCCTGGTACAAAAAAAAGGTGGAGGAAAAGAAGAAACCAGGAAACCCCGGGGAAAAAATCTTGTTTATTTGCAGAGTGGCTGAGGAAAAGGGGAAGGAGGATGTGCTTGGGGCAACATGTATTTTAAAACATATGGGGGGCCAAATGATCCCCAAACGCCATGGGGCAGGGCACTTATGATGATGATGATGACTTGAAATTTGGGGTTGGGGGACAGAGAGGGGGGAGATTATTTTGCAGCAAAAAGGTATAGTTTTGGGAAAAAGGGGCCAAAGATCGCCAACCCCCAAGAGGCGGGGCACATCATGATGATGATAAAGATAAATGATAAAATGATGAGATGAAGAGGGGGGGCAAAGATGATGATTTTGGAGATGATGATGATGAAATGTTGATAGAAAAATGAATATATATGATACAAAACGAAGGAGTGGGTGTGGGGGTTAAAGGGGGCGGGGTTTACCGTGAATGAACAAAATTTTTAAACCCCGAAGATTAGCAAATCCCTCCCCATGTTTTTGTGTCAAAAACAATCATCCCAAACCCCAAATTTTTTCCCAAAATCAGGTTCGATTTCCCTCTTTAAATTACCCGCACCCCTACCCCTCCGCCCGGGGGGATTCGGGGCCTCTTTAAATAATTTTCAGTAAAAAATTGTATCCCCCCCCCCTTTCCCGGGAAATTTCCTTGGGCCCCAAAAATTTCCCTCCTTTCACACTCTTTTTTTTCTCTTTCTTCCTCCTTTGCCTTTCTTCATTTCTTCCTATCTTTTTCCCTCCCCCTTAAAAACGGGGCCTTTCATCTTGAAATTTTTCAAATGAATTTTTGGGGCTGATAATTGGGTAAAATGTATTAAAGGGCATTTTTGGCTCAAAGGGAAATATGTATGTGGGGAACTATTTTAGATAAATTTCGCCCTTTTTATAAAATTTTTTTTGGGTTCCTTCGTTATTTTTAAAATTTTTTATTCGGGAATGCTTTTTTTAATCCCCTGTGCAAAAATTTTGGAAACGGAATGGTAAAAGGGCCAAAGGGCATTTCCTTAGTTTAGTGCGCAAAAGGCACTGAAAAGTGTACTTTAATTTTTCTTTTCTTTTTTTTTTTTTTCCCCTTTAAAAATCTTGTGTATGTTTTGAACTTTTTTATAGCCCTAAAGGGCTCCATGCAGTCCGGGGTTTTAAAACAACAACAAAAACAATAACAAAAAAATAACAATAACAATAACAATAACAACAACAACAACAATAAAAAAAACCAATAACAAAAACAAAAACCCCCTGCCCTTCTGTAATTTTTTTTAAAAAGAATAAAGACTGCGGGGTTTTTCTCACGCTTACAAGTCTAAGCACTGACCTGAGCGGTCCTTTGCTCCAGGGACACTACGTGGTTTGCTCCAAAATTTCCCGGAGACTCTTTTCCTTAACGGGTTTAAAGTCCTTGTTTTTTGTTCCCCTGTCTTCTCTTTTCCTTTAAAGCCAACGTCCTACTCTTGCTTCCCCCTTCGTACTTTCTCATCTATCTTCATTATTTTCTCTTTGCAAATAAATTTGGGGGGGGCTCCTCTTCCAATCTTCCTCCCTCCCTTCTCTCTCTCGCTACATACTCAAAACACTTTCCATCCACGCATGCGCGCGCGGCGCGCACAACAACAAACACACACACACACACACACACCCCACACCCCACAAAACCCCAACCCCACACACACACCCACACAACAACAACCAACCCGCAAACAAAACCAAAATTAGAAAACAAAACGTCGCCCATCAAAAACAGCAGCACAGTCATCATCATCACAGCACACAAAAACATCGTCGTCGTCGTCGCATCGCGCGTCGCCCGTCGCCCGTCTCGTGGGTCGTCCGTCATCGTCATCGTCATCGTCCCCATCACATCAAAAGGGCGTCGTGGGCGTCGCCCGAAAACCAAAAACCGGGTCGTAAACCATCATCATTGCCCTCTCATCACACTGCCCATCATAAACGCACATCGTTATCACCACCATACCACCATCACCATCAAAAATTGTCACCCACCGTAAACATCTCGTCTTCATCTCACCTCACCCCCATCACCACCACCCATCACTTTTAAACACCCCAACCACCCCCTTAACCACCACCCCCAAACCACCACACCACCACATCATCATCTTTAATTATCATCACATCATCACACCACCCCCCAACCCCCACCCCCATCCCATCATAAACCCCAAATCCCCACCGCCGCCCCCAAACCACCAGCACAGGGGCAGCAGAAACATCTTTTCTCCTCCTCCTCCTCCTCCTCCTCCCCACATCATCATCATCATAACAACTATTGTACTATCTTTCCATAAACTTTAAATTTTTTCCTCTGAAAACGGTAACTATACTTTTTGATCACTCTTCAACAAACACCCCTGACACCCTCCCCCCCTTTCCTGCCACACTTCTTTTAAACCCTAAACTCCCTGTTTTTATTATCGCCCCTGTCTCTAAAACCTCCACTCCCACCTCCACCTCTCCAGTCCCCCACTTCCCCGAATCCCCCTTTAACAAACTTCAACCTCAGTAACGTGCTGTTTTTTTAAACCCCCTTTAACCGAAACCCGGGCCCACCAAAATTCCTGCTTTTCCACGCTTAGATTTGATTTTTTCGAGATTTTGTGCTATTTAAATATTGTAAAAATTTTTAAATTATTTTTAAATTAAATGCTAGAAAAGCAAAAAACATAACCCCCCCTCGCCCTATATTCCTGCGGAAGCGGGTGGATAGGAGGGAGCAAAATTTTTAATTTTTTTTTGCAGTTGGTGGATAGAGTCTGGATTTAAAGGGGGTTAATAAGTTTGCTGTTTTTCTCAAAAAGCCATTTATACATTTTTTGTAAACTGTTTGCTATTTTTTGTCGATTGTTGCGACCCGTCTGCCCCCTGTTATGTTTTTTCTGTAAATTTGTTGAAATAAACCCCTTCCCAAACCTAAACATTTCCAACCCCTTTCCCCACTTTTACCAAATTCAACTGCGGAATATCAGTCAAGGTGAAAAAATTCAAAAATATATAAAAAAAACAAATACCCTTAAGATTTTTAAAAAATTACAAAATTTTTGGAAGTGATTCATTTTTTTTTCTGTTCTTGTCACGTTTGCAAAATTAGAAAATCCCAAAAAAGGGGCCCTATTTTCTACCCCTAAGGCTGTTTTTCTACAAAATCAGAAGAACCGACTCATCATACAGTAAAAAATTCAGAACCTTAACTATGTCCAACAGCTCGTACTTTTTTCCCAGTCAGTGTCCTTCCCAGTTTTCCCAGCCCCGGGCAGGTTTAGGGTGTTGGTCTCCCCAATTGGGGAAATTTCCCTAAAAGGTCATGTGATCATTTGGCCAATAGCCAAAAAAGGAGACAACCAGACACAAAAAATTTGGGCCCAAAGTAACCCAACGCTTCATCCCGGGGGTATTTACCGGGGAGTACTTTTTTTTCGGGGGAGGGGCCCGGGACTCCCGCCCCCACTCTTTGTGCATTTAAATATTGAAAATTAAAAAGAACGGGAACCCCTTTAAAGGGAAGAAAGAAACAAAAGAAAATTAAAATCGGAAGTTTTGGGAAAAGCCAACAAAAATTGATGGGGTTTTTTTAAAGAGAAAAAAATTAAAACACCTTTTCCAAAACCAGAAAAGCTGGGGGGAAAGAGAAAAACTTTAAACCCCAGGGAGAAAAATTGGACTACTTGCAGGGGCTGAACAGAAAATGGGGGGAGATTACTTGCACGACAAGGTAGATTCGTATGAGGGCTATGATCGCCAAGGGCCACCCCGGCGGGGCATATGATGATGATGATGATGATTTGGGTATACTTTGTTACTTATTGGTTGCTTAAAATATTTAGTTTTACCCTGCTGTTTCCGTCTTTCATAGTTTTCCGAAATTTTTGGGGTAGAAATGGCGGGGAAACATTGTAAACTAGCAATCCCTTGGGCTGTACTTGTACAATGTCTTCGCCATGGGAAGAAAACAGACATCATTCATTAAGCCCCTCACTCATGTTCGTTAATTTATTTGTTTATTTTTTTTTTAATCATTCTTGTTTTTTGTATTTTTTTTTAAACCCAAAATGGTGAACATAGATTTGCATTGTTTTTTAAAGTAGATTAAAAGAAGGATGTGTGTGTGCTTTTTGGGGTTGGTGTGCGTGCGGGGTGGTGTGTGTGTGGTGTTTTGGGGTGTTGTGTGGTGTGTGTGTGGGTTTTTTTCTTTTGTGTTTTTTTCTGTGTGTGTGTTTCCTCTGTCTTTCTGTCTGTCTGTCTGCTTTCCTTCCCCTCTCTCTTATGTGTGTGTGGTTTTGGGGTGGTGTGTGTGTGGTGTGTGTGTTTGTGGGGTGTGTGTGGGGTGGGTGTGGGCGTGTCCATGAAAACAATTTTTAATTTCCAAATATGGATTGTTCAATGGTATTAACTGAACTAAAAAAATTCAAAAATTAAAAAAATGATAATAAAAGATCCCGTGCATCGCCAATAAAGTGGGAAGCTGGACATTAATGAAATCGATAAAAATAAAGCAGTCATTTCGATCTACATGCATTGACCATGTTTATGAAAATTTTACCGCCCTTTTTGGGTTGGTGGAAACCAAACCCCAAAATAAATATTTCAGCCCCCACACCAGGTGTTTTTTTCCCCCCCTTCGATTTTTCTTAACGAACGCGGTAGCCCAATTTTAAAGTAAGACGTTGACCCATCCATCAGAGTGTGTGGGTTTTTTCCCTATTTTTATACCCCCCCCCTGGGGGGAAAAAGAAAACAGTTTTTTCCCAAATTCTCTTACAAAAAAGGATGCAAAATTTTTTTTCCCCTTTCCCAATCTCCCAGAAAAAAGGATCAGATTTGTCCAATTTCATATCAAAAAAGGAAGATTTTGTTTAAATTTTTTCATCACATAAAATGAAGCAGATTTTTGTTGTTTTTTGCAATCTCTAAAAAATAAAAGGATGCAGATTTGTCCATTTTTCTTTTAACAAAGATGAAGATTTTGCTTATTTTTCATCACATCAAATGAAGCAGTTTTTTTCCAAATTCTCGCATAAAAGGGATGGGGTTTTTTTCCCAGTCTTTCAAATAAAAGGGACCCTTTTTCCCCCAATTTCAAAGATCAAATAAGGATTTTTTTCCAATCTTTTCAGTTTAAAAGGGTCCCAGTTTTTTTCCCCCCCAATCCCCTCACATAAAAAAATGTCCCAGTTTTTTTCCCAAAACCCCCCCGGGTAAAAAGGCTGAAATTTTTTTCCGTTTTCCACATTAAAAGGACGCAGTTTTTTCCCCCATTTTTTTTCCTATAAAAAGGGAGGGCCCCAGACCCCCCCCCCCCCCCCCCCCATGATTTCTTTGATCAAATATACAGTTTTTTTTTTTACAACCCTCTCAGATCAAATGATGCAGATTTTTTCCCCCCCCCAATCTTAAAACCCAAAAAAATCCCAAAATTTTTCCAATTTCTCAGAAAAAAAAAATGAAATTTTTCACCCCAAATCTCTCATACAAAGGATCAGCTTTTTTCCAACCCCCAAATAAAAGGTGCTTTTTTTCCCCCAATTTTCCCACAATAAAAGGGATGCAGTTTTTTTTCCAAAATTTTCTAAAAATCAAAGGATTTTTTTTTCTAATCCCCAAACAAAAAAATTTTTTCCAGTCTCCAATCACCTAGTGGGGACCTGCCAGTACTGAACCTCTTTTTTTCGTACGCGACGTTGTACATTAAACAAAACGTGCTAAAAGATCCTTTAAAAACTGATTGATGCCCACGAAAGGGGGTTTCAGGGAGACATGAAAACACCCAGTAAACCCCGCCAACTGAAGACAAGTATCAGCCCCCTGTTGCAACACACCAAAAACACACTGTGCCCCAGTGGGCCGCGCCGCAAAACAAAACACAACAAAACACGCACACACACAACACCACACCACACACACCAAAAACCCTAACACACACAAAAACACACACACACCCCACATACAAAAAAACCCAAACCCAAAAAAAGGGACAAAACAAAAACAAAAGACATAAAAATAAAATAAAGCA
Organism: Monoplex corrugatus; assembly: GCA_030674185.1. NCBI lineage: Eukaryota > Metazoa > Mollusca > Gastropoda > Littorinimorpha > Ranellidae > Monoplex > Monoplex corrugatus. Next base: position 39,383 of record JAPXFY010000393.1, on the reverse strand, counting down.
GTTCTGGGGCCGTTCCTATTTCCCCCGCAAGCCACATTTCCCCCAATGCCTTTCGGGCCCAAAAAGGAATCGAAAAAAAAAGACACCCCTGTCCTAATGCCTTAGGGGAAAACTTTTTAAAGTGAGGCATTTTTTGTGATTTTTGTTTAGTTTTGTTTTTTTTTTTGGCCCTTCCACTTTTACATTTAAAAACAATTTCAAAAGAGTTTTAAGAACATATGTGTGTGTGTGTGGGTGGGGTGTGGTTTGGGTGTGTTTGGTGTGGTGTTGTGTGTGCTATGTGGGGTTTGTGTGTGTTTGTGTGTGTGTGTGTGTGTATGAATGTGTGGGGTGTAGTTTTAAATGTGTGGGGCGTGTCGTGTGTGGTGTTGTGTGTGTGTGTGTTGTAATGTGTGTGGGGATGCATAGTTTTTGTGTCGTAAGTGTGGGGGTGTGTGTGTGTTTTTGAGTGAGTGGGTGTTTTGTGTGTGGGGGTTTTGTTTTGGTTTGTGTGTGTGTGTTTTGTGTGTTTTTGTGTGGGGTATAATCATTAATTCATCAAAGGGGTTATCCTTTTGACGGCAAAGTTGACTGGCCTTGTTCAAAGCACTTTTGTTTTTTTATAGCCAGGATATATTTCACAATAAAGATTAACCGTAAGTATTTTCCAGACTGTCTAGACTGCTCCGGGAAATTCTCAAGTCTGGCACCAAACCAAAAGGGTTTTCTTTTTTAAAAACAGTAGGACTCCCTTTAATTAAAACAAAAAGTCAGCGCCCGTATTTGTTGTCGTTTTTTCTAAATTTTTCCCAAAAAGGGTTTTCTTTATGGGTTTCGGGAAAAAAGGCATTTTTTAAGAACTCGAAAGAAATTTTGCTGGGGGGGTGTTTGTTTTGTTTTTTGGGTTGTGTGTGGGGTTGGGTGTGTGTGTGTTTTTGTGTGTGTTGTGTTTTGGGGTGTGTGCCCTGTGTAATTGTGAAAGTGTCTGTGTGTTTGGTTGTGTGTGTACCCTTGTGTGTGTTGTTTTGGTGGGGGTGGGGTTTGGTGTGAAAATATTTTCCTTGGTTTGTTTTTTTTTTTTTGTGTTTGTGTGCGTTTGTGAATCGGGCGTTTAAAGAGAGAGAGACAAGAGCCCGGGAGACAGACAACAGCCCAGACAGACAAACAAAAGAAAAAAAAAGAAAAGCCCGGGGAAGACAGAGAGAGAAGAGAAAAGAAAGAAAGAAGAAAACAACGACAGAAACCACACACACACAAAACCCCAACAGACCACAAACACAGACAACAGAAACAGAGACAGAGACAGAGCGAGACGACAGAGACAACGGGAGCTCCCCTTCCCAAACCATTAAACGGGGGCCCCGAGAATTACTGAACCCGGGGAATGAAGGGAAATCCATTTTTTGAAACCTTCAACCCTTGACACCTTAGATAAAAAAACTTTTTTCCTTTTAACAACCCACAGTTCTTTGTTGCGGTTGTTGTTGTTGTTTTTTGTTTTTTTTTAAATGCGGGGAGGTTTTATAATGTTATCAAAAACAAAAAACAAAAACCCAACAAAACAAACCCAACTTACACAATGGGATTTTTCCCTTGGAGGGTTTTTTAATTTGTAAAGCAAAACCACCAAAGGGGGAGCAATCATTTAATCTGGGGAGGGGAAAAAAATCCCATTTTTCGAAAAATTTCGAAAGACTTGATTTTTTCTAACGGGTACAGGTACTTTTAAAAAACCTTTCCTCCAAATTTTTAAATGTTTTGTAAAACCCCCTAATAATAATAAAAATGATAAAAAATAATTTTTAATTTGTATAGCGCATTTTCCCTTATAAAAAAAATCCCCACCAGCGCTTTAAAAATTTCGCAAAAAGGAAAAAGGGTGAAAAAAAATTTTCCCAAAAATTACATACACAATAAGATAAAAACAAACTTTTAAAGCAAATCCCCAAGTAAAAAGACACTTTAAAAAACCAAGAATTTTAAAATTTAAACCTGCTTATTTAATGAAGAAAGATTAACAGTTTTTTTAAATATGAATAAAGAGGCTTATTTGTTTTTAAATATTGCTGCGTTTGTTTTCTTGGTACGGGGGTGTGTACATGGTGTGTGTTGCGGGGCTTTTGCTGTCGCGGTTTTTTTAAAAAATTTGTTTGTGTTGTTTTGGAAAAACAGAGGGGAGAGAGAGAAGAGGGGGGGGTGTGTGTGGGGTGTTGGGGGACAATTTTTTGAAATGCGTGTGTTTTGTTTTATGCATGAAATATTTTGTACATAAAATTATAATCAATATTTTGAATAAGAAAAAACCCAAAAAAATTCTAATCCAAAACGGGAAAAACCCATTAACAACTTCAATTACAGCATTAATACCTTGACAAAAAAAAATTCTCAAAATTAAAATTTTTCGCATATCTTACAAAAAATTTTTCCATACAAACAAAGATTTGAAAAAGTTTCTTAAGGTTTTTCAGTCTCTTTCCCACTCAATTTCCCCCCCAAACCCCCTTTCCTCAGCTGTACACATACGTGATACACACACATCTCACCCCAAGCACAACACACACACACAAAACACACACAACCACCCCACACACACACAACCCCACACACCACACACACACACACACACAAAATACACACATCCCAACCACACACCCCAATTTGCTCATGGGCCCTTATACAAAATACTGTTATACGGGCAGGAGAAAATTAGCCCTAAAGACAGATTTTGCAAACAAAGGCTTTTTCCGGGTTTTTTTATTTTAAAAAAAAGGGGTAGGTTTTCAGGTCCTTTAAGGGGTTGAAAACACTTTTTTTTTTCTGAGAGAACAGGGGTTTAGAGATTTTCCAACATTTGGGGCCAAAGACAGAGAAAGTTTTTTTCCCAAAAGGTTCTAAGAAACAGGAACGGGCCAACAGGGGGTTCCCAGAAGAGGGGAGCGTTCAAAGGGTTTTGAAAACCCCTGCGGGGAGGTTCAAATAAGGAATGGAAAATGTTTTTCGTGATAGATACACTAAAAAGCGAGAAAACAACTTTATTTGAATCCTACCTTTCCAGGGGGGCCAAAAAGGGGTTTTCTAAGCAGAGATTTTGCACCCTCACCCGGGGGTTTTTGGGGAAAACCCAAGGGCGAGCCGCTTTTTCTTATGCCTGAAGTTTAGATAGTTATTGTAAAGGGGACCTGCGAATAGAGATTAAAAAAATAGTCCATCAAGAATAGTAAAAAGAGACAGCAAGCTTGTTGGGTACATCAGGGGAAAAGGAAAGGGACGAACTTCCCAAATTTCTGCAAGCTGATAGTACAAGAAAGGGCACAACTGTTTGACATGGTGAAAAAGGGTTGAAAGGTGCAGCCCTGAAATTTGACAACACTACTCCCCTCGCCGGGGCCCGGGCCCCCGACGGGATCACAATTTGGGATTTTTTTTAAGCCAAACGTGCCTTCGCCCAAGGGTATTGGGGAAGGGCCATGGAAGGGAGATTCCCCGGGCCCTTTGAAGACCCGGGCCGGCCCGGGAAAAGTTTTTTGAGGGGGAGGAAATTGACTCTGGGGGGGAGAGGGGGGGGAGGAGGGACAGGAGGAAAACAAAGGGCCCGTTCTGTCTCTTGCCCACCACCTGGTCCCTTTCACGCGTCGGTTTTTGGCCCCTCCGCTTTTTTTTATTCACCCTTGTTTCTGGCTTGGGTTTTTTCAAGGGTCTTGACAAGTACGGGAAATTGAAGTTTTTGGTGTTTTGGCTGAAAAAACCCCTGGGTTCCAATTTTAAAGTCCCTGGGGTTTTTTACTTACCACTTTATTTAACGTGATTTTTTTTCACGAAACGCACGCACACACACACACACACACACCACACACACACACACCCACACACACCCCACAAAACACACACAACACACACACACCCACACCAACACACACACACAAAAATATATATAAAAATCAAATTATTTTTAAATTTTTTGGGGTGTATCTCTCTCTCTTTTAAAGGTGTGTGCGTTTTGGGGTTGTTGTTGTGTTTTGGTGTGTGGGGTTGGTTTTTGGGGGTTGCGCGCCGTGTGTTTGTGTGTGTTTGTGTGTTTGTGTTTTTGCCTAAAAAAATTTTTGGGAAAAGGGTCGTTTTTCGGGCTCAAAAAAACGTAAAACGAAAATTTAATGCCGCATGAAAAAGAAATCTTCATGGGGCTTTGTATTTTTGTCAAATTTGTATGTTCTTTCGTTTTTTTTGTTTTTTGTTTTTTTTTTTTCCCCTCTCCCCTCTTTTCCCCTTTCTCTCTCCCTCTCTCTCCCAATCCCCCCCTCTCTTTTTTTCTTTTCTGTTTCCCACGATGGGTTTCAATTTTCCCTCCCAAATCCTCCCCCCCTTATTTCAGGATCAACAAGAAAAACAAAGGGGGAGATTTTAAAGCAGGGGATTTTGAAACGGCATGAAAGGAATAAAGGGGAGAAGAGCCCAACCCAAAGTTTCCATAAACGATGGAACACCAAAAAAAAAAACTGACTTTTTAAAAAGGGAGGTCAACATTAATTCACTCGGGGTAAACGCTAAACCAATCTCCCTTGTTTTGGGTTTTAAAATCACACTTTCGGCCAATCGTTTATCTTCAAACGTCCCCAAACCCAAACCCAAAAACACTCACCAACAATCATTAACCAATCACAAACTTAAAAAATAAAACACCACGTTGAGCTCATTGAACAGGAAATTTTAAAAACAAATTTAATTTGGTCAAATTAGACTCCACTTTTTTGTGCCTTTTGGGCAGGTTTTAAAAATTTACATCACCTCAAATTTTGGGAACTTTATTGATTAAAAAAATTAAAATGAAACATAAACAAAAGATACTTAAAATGTTTCTGCTTTAAATTTTGTTTTACTGAAAATTTTAAAAAACTTTTTAAAAAATTTTATATCAAGCGATAAAAAATCACCCTTCGTTCATTAAATGTAAACGAAAATAAAGGGAACAAAACAGACCAGTAAAAAAATGAATGAGTGAAAGAAGCGGAAGAGGAAAGGATAAGCAAAAATTTTTTTATCTTTATTTTTTTTCTTTTTGTGTGTTAAACATACTTAAACCTGTTTTTCCCTCCCCCACTGTCATTTCTGCCTTTTTTTTCGGTAGGTTCTCTCTGTGCCCATTGTCTTTTTCCTGTCCTGCCCCTTCTTTTCTCTCCCCCTCTCTCTCCCCTCTCCCTCCCTCTCGCTCGTGTCTTACGCGTTCTTTTAAAAAAACCCCCAACCAAAAACCCAACAAAAACTTCCCAAAACAAAAAAAACAAACAAACAAGCACAAAAAAACCCAAGCAAGTAAATAAAAAAAAACAAACAAACAAAAAACAACCCAAAAAAAAGAAAAAAATTTTAAAAAGTGCCCCATTTTTTTCTTTTTTTTTATTGCTGCCTTTTGAATCTTTTCTACGGGCCTTTATCCAAATATACCTTTTTAAAACGTCTTAAGGCTCCTCTGCCTGTCTGTTTTCCCTTTCTGTCTGCCCTGCCCTTTTCTGGGCTGTCTGTCTGAAATGTCCCCCCCTCTCTCTTCTCTCTTTTTTCTTTTGCCCGGGCTTTTTTGTCCCCTTTGTCTTTTGCATCTCTGTCTCTCGTCGCTGTCTCTGTTTTCCCTCTTTCTTCCCCCTCTTCTCTCCCCCCCCCCCTGTCCTTTGTCCCTTTCTTTTCTGTCTTTCGTTTTCCTCTCCTCTCACTCCCCCTCCTTCCCTCCCCCCCCCCTTCTTTTTCCCCCACTCTCATGCAAAACATTTTTTCACATTACTTTCTTTTTTCGTGCCTATTTTCTCTGTCTGCCCTGTCTGTCTGTCTTCTGCCCGGTTCTGTTCTCTCTCTCTCTAAACCCCCGGTCTCTTTCCACACTCACCCCCAAAAACCCCCTTTTTAACTTTAAACTTCTTTTTTTTTGTGCCAAATTTTTCTGCCCTCTTTCTCTGTCGTCCCGTCTGTCGGGGTTCTTTTCTCACTCCCTGTCTTTTTCTCACACCATGCACCCCTTTTTTTAATTATTTTTTTGTTTTTTTTGCCTATGCCCCTGTCTCTTTCCCCTTTTTTTTTTTCCCCTGTCGGGCTGTTGTCAGTCTCTCTCACCCTGTCCCCTTCTCACACCAGGGCACACACCTTTTAAAAATTATTTTCGTTTTTTTTGCCAATTCCTGTCTTTTTTCTCTTCTGTCGCCCTTTCTGTCTTTTTCTCTCACTCCCTGTCTCTTTTTTCACACCATCACACCCCTTTTTACATTATTTTCTGTTTTTTGTGCCTATGTCTTCTCTTTCTCTGTCGGGTCTGTCGGGCTTTTTCCCCTCTCACCCCCCGTCTCTTTCTCACACCCATACACAAACCTTTTTAACATTACTTTCTTTTTTTTTAAGCCTATGTCTGTCTCTTTCTTTTTTCTGCCCCTGTCTGTCTCTCCACCCCCTGTCCTTTTTTAAACACTCATAAACACACCCTTTTTACATTACTTTCTTTTTTTGGGCCTTTGGTCTGTCCCTTCTCTGTCTGTCTGTCGGCCCTTCTCTCCTCTCTCTCCCCCCTCTCTCTCTCTCCTCTCTCTCACTAAACCCCCTTCTCTTTCTCACACTCTTGCCACACTTTTACATTATTTTCCCTGTTTTTTATGCCTATTCTGCCCTCTTTCCTGTCTGTCTGTCTTTCTCTCCCCCACTCCCTTCTCTTTCCACACTCTTTGCACACCCCTTTTTTACTTTTCTTTCTGTTTTTGTGCCTTGTCTTCTTTTTCTCTGTCTTCTGTCTCTCCTCTCTCTCTCTCTCCCCCCCTTCTTTTTCTCCACTCAGAAACAAACCTTTTCCCTTTTATTTTCTTTTTTTGGGCCCTGTGTCGGTCTTCCTGTCGTCGTCTCTCTCTCTTTTTCTCCCCTCTCACCCCCTCCCCTCTTTCTCCCCACTCATGACACACCTTTACATTATTTTCCTGTTCTGTCGTCTGCCTCTCTCTCCCCACTCCTCACCCCCCTCTCTTTTTCCTCTCTTTCTCAACTAAATGCCACACACCTTTTACATTACTTTCTGTTTTTGTGCGGTGCCCTCCCTGCTGTCGTCTGCCCTCTCCCCCCTCCCCCCCAAAACTCCTCTCTCTGCCCTGACTCTTTCTCTTTTTCCCCTCTCTCTCCCTCCCCCCCCCTTTTCCACATTCCTGAAAACCCTTTTTACATTACTTTCTGTTTTTTTTTTTTCTGCCCGGGTTCTGTCTGCCCTTCCCCTCCCTCCAACTCTCTCCTCCCCTGTCTGACTCTGTCTTTTTCTCTCTCCCCCTCCCTCTCTCTTTCTCACCCCAAAATCCCAAAACACCTTTTACATTATTTTCTTTTTTTTTGGCCTGTGTCTCCCCTTTCGTCTGTCTGTCTCTCCCCTCTCTCTCCCTCCAACTCTCTCTCCTCCTCCCCTGTCTGACTCTGTCTCCTCTCTCTCTCTCCCTCCCTCTTTTTTCACATTAAACCTCACCCCCTTTTACATTATTTTCTTTTTTTGTGCCTGTGTCTTCTGTCGGGTCTGCTTTCTCCCCCCCAACTCCCTCTCTCTGTCTAAATCGGTTTTCTCTCTCTTTCCCTCCACTCCCTCTCCCCTTTTCTCACACTCTTTGGCACCCCCACCCCTTTTACATTATTTTTCTTTTTTTTGGGGCCGACCTGTTTCTCCCCCTGTCTGTCCTGCCCCGTCGTCTGTCTTCGTCTGTCTCCTCTCTCTCTCTCCTCTCCTTCCTCCAATTTCCCCTCTCTCTCTGTGTCGACCTGTCTCTCTGTCTCTCCCCTCTCTCCCCTCCCCCCTCTTTCCCCACACCTTTGCAACCCCCCTTTTACATTACTTTCTGTTTTTGGCCTGTGCCCGGTCACTTATCTCTCCCCTCAAACGCCCAACTTTTGTTGTTATTTTTTTGGGGCCTTATGTTCTCTGTCTTAAAAGTACTAAATTCATCATACTTTCCCCTTTGTCATTTTTTTGGGGTTTTTTTTTGTTGGGTTTAACAATGGTAAGTTCAAAACAAGGCTTTTAAAAATCAAAAAAACAAAAAACCCAAACCCAAACCTTTTATTTTGGAAAATAAAGCACAACTGTCATAGTTTTTTCCCTTGTCTTTTCTTTTCTGCCCTTCTGTTTTTTCCTCCTTTTCTCTCCCCTCTCCTCCCCCCGCTCTCTCCTCAATCTCTCCCTTTTTTCACTCACCACTCTCCTCTCACTCTTTTTTTCCCTGATTCTTTTCACTCCCCTCATTTTCCCTCTCTGCCCTCCTTCTGTCTCCCTGCCTCCCCTCCTCTCTCTCCCCTCACCTCTAACTGTCTTCTGTCTGTCTGTACTTTCTCTCTGTTTCTCTCTTCTCTTCTGCCCTTTTCTTTTCTTCTGCTGTCTCTTTCTGCTCGTCCCCCTTTGTCCCCCTCTGTCCCCTCTGCCCCTCTCTCTTCCGATCCCCTCCCTCTTCAGGTGTTGGGTGTGCCCTTGTTTTCATGAAAAAAGCAAAACTTTTCCCCAATAGCTTTTCCTGTTGTTTCTTTTTTAATTTTTTGTTTTGTGACCTATTCATTCTTTTTTTTGCCTTATTTTTATTTCTTATATCTTTTTCTTTTTTTCCGCCCTTTAACCCCTTCTGCTTTTTAAATATGGGACAGCTCGAAAGGGGAGGAAATTTCCAAGATTACGTCTGAAAAAAAATAAGCCTTGAATTTTCCTTTTTTCTTGTTTTTTCTTTTTTTTTCTTTCTTTTTTCCCCCTGTGCACCACAGCAGTTCTGTGCACTGCAGTCCTTTTCGGCTAAATTTTTAGATAGCAGGAAAAAATGTCAATTTAAAAGGAAAACAAAAAAATTAAAACCCAAAACCCCCCACGTACCACGCACGCACACACCCCCCATACACCCACCCCCACACACCACCATTTACAGGGACACATTCTCGTAAAAACCAAAAAAACCCCCACATATACACAAACATACACACCCCCACGCACAACCACAACACATTTGCACGCACAAAATCACGTCACGTGCACCTACCTATAAACTTTTTTTTCTTTTGAACACATGCACACATAGTTACAGTATATGGGTTTTTTTAAAAAAAAAAGGGGAAAATAAGGCAAAATAGTCCCATATCCTTTTTAAATTGCAAAGGGGAAATGAGGGTTCAAAACACCTGGGTTTTTCCCATAGGCAAATTTTAGGGGTGGTTGGGGCCCCCTTTTGAAAAACTGGAAAAAGCAATGAAACACCCCCCTTCCCCCCCTTGGGAAATTTTAAAAATTTCTGTTCAAAAACTCCAACGTTCTTCCCGCTTTTCCGTATAGCTAAGAAACAAGGCACCCCGAAAACAGCCAGGGATAACTCTGAAACAGGCACCTGAAAACCACCGGGGGGGAAAACTTGATTCCCTTTGATCTACAATTTCTTATGCAAATCTTGGGGGTCAAATGAAAAACCCTTTTACAAAACGATGAAAATAGGGTCAAGAACAAAAAGATTCCGTTAAACCCAAAATTTCCCTTTAACACGACGGGGTTTGCTTTATCATGCGCTAAAAGGGTTCTTCTAACCTGCCAACCATTTTTCCCGGGAAATGGAACCCCAAACAGGACACAAATGAGGGGAAAACCAGAAAATGAACGGGGGCCCCGGGCGGTTTTACAAGAAACCCACAACCCGTTGGTAGATCCCGGGGGAAACCCCTTTAAATTTTCTACCCGACCTGGGAGTGCTATCGCTCCCCCATGCATCGAGAGAGAGAGAGAAGGGCAGACAACAAGACAAAGACAAAAAGAAAAAGACGGAAAAAACAAAAGACCCGACAGAGAGAGAGGGGACAGAGACAAGAGAAACCCAAAAAAAGAGAGAAGAGATTTGACAAAGAGACAGAGAGAAAAAAGGGGGAGACAAAAGAGAGAGAGAGAGACCAAAAAAAGAGAGAGAAAGGAACCCAAAAAACGACAAAAAAAGAGACAGACAACGAGAGACACAGGACAACAGACAGACACACACACAACACAGACAAGACTCGGAGCGTCTAAGGGAGGGAAAAAAACATTTCCTCTCCCTCCTGCAAAATTAAAAAAGGTTTTAAGTCCCCAAATTTACAGCTTGGAAAAACTGCTGGCCCATGTTTTAAAAAAACCCTTGGGTTATTATTTTTGTTCCTCACTCCCCGGGCTGCGATCCTCTCACGCCCCCACTTTCATAGTGATCCAGTGTCCCAGGGGTTTTGAAGTATGTTTTGGAGTGGGCCCAAAAAACCATTTGGAGTAAAGAGTGACTAAGGATCAACGCAAAAACTTAGGCCCCCAAAAAAAATAAAAAAAACATTTTTTGTTTTGTTTTTTTTTTTCCCTCCAAGAGATTCGAACCCTTGTAGGTTTTGAAGGTTTGGGGGGTTTTGGGGACCCCCAAATTTGGGGTTTTTTTCGTTTTTTTTACTGAGGCTGATTTTTTTTTTGGGGGCCTTTTTTTCTTTGGGTTTTTTGAAAAAAATGTTGTTCTCTCCCTCTCCCTCTCACCCTCCTCCTCCCCCCTCTCTCTCCCCTCTCTCTATTCTGTCTTTTTCTTCTGTCTTTTGACTCTTCTGTCTGTCTCTGTTTTCTCTCTCTCCCCCCCTCTCTCTTCTTGACAAGGACGGTTTTTTAAATCAGGGCCCACGTTTTTGTGTGTTTTTTAAAGCCCTTTGCCCGGTGCGTACACCCGACCCCTCCTTGCATTCCGAAACCATTCCATCCTTCCCATCCTTTTACCCTAGACTGCACACAAGACAAAACAACATACTCACACACACACACACACCACACACACACACACAAACACACACAAAACAAACACACAACACACCCCAAACACACACACAAGCTCCCCACACAAAAACACACACACACACCACACACAAACACTTTTTAGAATAATTGTTTTCGATTGCCCGCATTTGAATGAAAAAAAAAGAAAAGATTCGTAGTCACCCCTTTGTTTTAAAATTCCCCTCGACAATAAAGAATGAAAAAGAAAAGATGAAAATGTGATGGGTGGTGGGGGTGGGGGTGGGGTGGTGGAAAATTTTGGAAAGAAGATAGGAGGAGGGAAGGGAAAAAGGAAATTGGATGGGGTGATGGATATGAAAGATGTGAAGATGATGGTGATGATGATAGCGTAAATGTCAAAAAAAAACATAATTTCAATATGTCCATGTCCCCATTGCCCCCCCCCTTGGGGGAAAAGAATATTTCTGAGTTCTTTCCCCTTTTTGGGGCTTCACACACAAAGGGCCCAGCCCCGCGCGCACAAAACAAAAACACACAAAATTGTACACACCCCCCGCTAGTACAAACCACACGCCTGCACACACACAAAAAAAATATACTACAAACACACACCCCCAAAAAACTCAAATGTACACACACAACACAAACGGGACCCACAAAACACATCACCCAAAAAATCACACCTACACACCAAAAAACACACACACTACACAAAAAAAACAAAAACACCCTCAGACCATATACACCCACACACACACAAAACACAACCCCACACCAAAACTCACCAAAACACACACACACATACACATACACAACACCACATACAAAACACCCCCGACACAGACCACAAAAGCCGCACACACACACACAAACACAGACCCAAAAACACAAACACACCACAAGACACACACACACACACAACAAAAGGGCAACTACTTATGTCGATTGAAGTCAAAAACTCTATCGTGTGTCTTAGCAGAAACCACAAACCCCACGGCGAGCGCCCACACACACCCCACACAAACACAAACACACCACACACACACACACTAAAAATAAATATATAAAATATATATAATAAAAAATAAAAAATTTTATTTTAATAAACACACATATTCATTTTTTTGGAATTTTGTATGGGAGGGATTTATATTTTAAGTATGTAAGTTTTGCATATATGGGGTATATATTTTATATTATGTAAAAAAAAGTATTATGTATGTATATTAAATTTAAAGTATGTTTTATATAATGTATTAAGAAAGTAAAAATTTTGTAAAGTTTTGTAAATTTTGAAAATAAGTATTATAAAATATATAATTTTTTAAAAAAAAAATTTTTTATCCCCACGTTGGAAAACAATTGTGTTTCTGATTTCCTTATGTAGGAAAACAATTTACAATTTTATTTACTCATAATTTTTATAGTCCCCCTCGATGACACTGATGGTGATGAGATGAAGATGATAGACGAAAATGATAAATGAAAGTTTATGAATGATGATGAAAGATGAAGATGATGATGATGAGAATTTAAAGTGAATGTGATGGTGATGGTGATGTGATTATGATTAGATGAAGTGCCCCAAAGTCAAAGTAAACTTCTTTCAATAGTCCTTTCTCAAGCCCCTTTTCTTGGGTCAAATTAAAATATGTTCTGAGTTTCCCCTTGTGAGTTCTTTTTTCCCCACCACACACACACACAAAACATACAACACCCACACAACACTCACACACCCCACAACACACACACCCACAAAAATCGTTTCAACACGCACATACACACGCACACACAAAAAGCTACACCACACACACCACAACACCACAACACCCCAACACCACACCAACCCCTACACACCAACCCCCCAAACACACACACACACACACACAAACACACACAAAACAAACCACACACACCACAAAAAACACAAAACACAAAACACACACAACCACACACAACACACACACACACAACACACACACACAACCAAAACCCACACACAAAACACACCCAAAAACACCACCACACACACCCAAAAACACCACACACAACACACACCAAAAACCACACACACACACACAAAACAAACCCCACAAACACCCCCAAAACACAACACACACAACCAACACACACACAAACACACCACACACACAAACACACACACACACAAACACACACACCCTAAACCCCACACAAACCAAAAAACACACACAAACACACACACACCCCCCATACACACACCCCCACACACCCCACACATCACACACCCACACACACACCCCACACACACCAAAAACACACACACAAAACACCCCCTCGACATTTTAAAAAGTGTAAACCCGAATCCCCCACCACCCCAAACACCCAGCAAACCCCAAAAGGGAAAGCCATGTAAAATCAAGACTGCTTGCTATCTTAAAGGTTCTTCTGTTTCCCCCACTTCAATTTTAAAAAGGGACGACTCCTTTTGTTTGACTGAAATCAAAATCTCAACTTTTGTGCCGTAGCAGATACGCACAACCCCCCCCGCGTGCGCGGGGCCCCGCACACCCCCACACACACACCCGACGCGCGCACGCATACCACAACACCCAGTCCCACCGACACACACACACACAACACCACACACACATAAATATATATTTATATATATATAAACACACAAAAACACATATAACACACACACGGGAGAATAATTATTTTCTTTATTGCCTGTATGAAGGGAAAAAAATTTGACCAAAAACCCTAGTCCTCGTAATTTTCCCTATAATCCCATTGATGATTTAAAGAAGATCGGAATGATGAAAGATGATGGATGATGGGTGTGAATTATTGAAGATGGATGGGTGATATTGATGATGGGTGGGTGGATGATGATTGATCATGGAAAATTAAATTTCCCCAGGGTGGATATGATGAGGATGATGGATGATGGGTTATGATGATGATGAAAGATGAAATTTTGGGTTTATGATGATAGTGCCAAATGGGCAAGTAAACTTTTTACAAATTTCTGGGGTTTTCATAGCAAACTCTTGGGGCAAAAAAAAAGGGTTTAGTTCTCCCTTTGGATTTTTCACACCCCAACCAAAAACCTCCCCCTACACAATCGGGACACACACGCCACACCCCGGCACGTACACAAAACACACACACAAACACACACAAACACACACAAACAAAAAACACACACAAAACCCCACACTTTCACCCCAAAACACACACACACACACACCACACACACACACACACATTCACACAACCCCACCCACACAAACACACACACACACACACCCACAACCCACACAAAAACCTCTGAAACCTTTAAACGGGAACCAAAATCTCCACAGTGAGCAAACCCAGCACCACAAAGGCAAAGCCCTTTTAAAAACAAGACTGCTTTTTCTACTTAACGTTTTTCCTTTTTTTCCCCACTTCATGTTTAAAAGGGGGCAACTACGTATTCGACTGAAGTCAAAATCTTATGTTTGTTTGTAACAAAAAAAGCCCGCCCCTCCCCCGCGGGCGTGCGCCCGCGTGCACCACACACAAATAACACACACTCTATTCACACATACACAACAAATTTCCCAAAAACACACGCCCCGCACAAAATAACACACACTCACAAAAACACACGTGCGCACACATACACCAAAACCCCCGCACATACAAACACACCCCCAAACACAAACCACACATACCCAAAAACATACACAGACCCCACTCACACACGGCCCCACAAAACACCAAAACACACACACACCCCACACCACACACACACACACACCACACACACAAAACCCCCTTCCGGAGTCATTAAAAAATTCCCCCCCTCATTATTTTTTATCAAAGATATGTTTTTAAAAAAAAACACCCAATACTTTTGGTTTTTGGCCTCGAAAAACTCTGTCCCGTCCCGGGCCCGTCTGTCTGCCCGTTGTCTGTCTCCTCACTCTCCGTCTGTTTTAAACGTTTCCCTCGTCTCTGTCTGTCTGTCTGTCTTTGTCTCTGTCTCTTTTGTTTCTATTTTCTCTCTCCTCTTTTCTTTAAGGGTTTCCCTTTCTTTGTCTGCCTACAACCTCTCCCCGGAAAAGATAATCCACATATTTATTTTGGGCGTGTGGGCCCCATTTTCTCCCTCCTACCCCCCCCCCCCTCCCCCCCCCCCCCCCGGCAATTTTTTTGCATCGTTTTTTCACATAATCTGTTATCGTCCACTTTGCCCTAGAACACGCAACAAATTTCCCCCTTTTTTCTTGTCCCCAGTGCCCCGCTTTAGATACTTTACAAAGAAGTATCACCTTAACTTTTCCATTCAAATCTTTTACATAAAGCATCGGCTTAAAATTTGCCATTCAAGGGGCCAAATTTACTTAAAAATATACCTTAACTTTGCCATTCAGAAATCTTTAAAATAAACATCGTCCCCTTTAAATTTGGGCCCTTCAGACATTTCACATAAAGTATCAACTTAAAAATTTGCCATTCAGAAAACTTTTTCAAAAAAGTTAATCTAAAAATTTGGGCCCTTCCCGAAAACCCTTTTCATAAAGTATCTCTTTAAATTTTTCCATTCCCGACACTTTAAAATAAAGTAAACATCTTAACTTTTTCCATTCAGAAAACTTCCCCCATAAAGTATCATCTTAACTTTTTTCCCTTTAGAAAAACTTCACAAAAAGTATAATCTTAACTTTGCCATTCAGCACCCCCCCTTTTCAAAAAATATCATCTTAACTTTTCCATTCAGACCCTTCAAATAAAGTATCGTCTTAACATTGCCCTTCAGACACTTCAAAATAAATATCGTCTTAACTTTGCCATTCGGGGCACTTTACATAAATTTTCATCTTAACTTTGCCCTTTTAGACACTTTACCCTGAAGTATTATGTTTAAATTTTCCCTTTAGGGCACTTTACAAAAAAGTATCATCTTAACTTTTCCATTTTAGACACTTTCCCAAAAATTTTCGTCTTAACTTTGCCATTCAGAACACTTCACATAAATAACGTCAAAACTTTGCCATTCGGGCACTTTTCATAAAGAATCATCTTAAAAATTTTTCCATTCAGACACTTTTCAAAATTTTTATGTTAACTTTTTGCCCCTTCAGGGCACTTTACATAAATTTTCATCTTTAACTTTGGGCCCTTCAGACACTTTGCAAAAAGTATCGTCTTGACTTTGCCATTCAGACACTTTAAAATAAAGTATCATCTTTAAATTTGCCAAATTTAACACTTTACATAAAGTACCCCCTCAACTTTGGGCCCTTTAAACACTTTGCATAAAGAAACGTCTTGGGCTTTTTCCATTCAAAACACTTTACATGAATATTATCCCTTTAAATTGCCCCTTCAGAACCCTTTTTACATGAAGTATTAATCTTAACTTTCCATTCAGACACTTTACATGAAAATTTTTATCTTAACTTTCCATTCAGAAAACTTTGCATAATATCGTCCCTTTACTTTGCCATTTTAACCCTTTACATAAAGTATCACCCTTTAACTTTTCCATTCAGACAACTTTTCATAAAGAAACAACCCTTTAACCCTTTGCCATTCAGACACTTTGGGATAAAATACGTCTTTAAATTTGCCAGGACCATCACCTGAAAGGGGCTGTGCCCCTGCCAAAAACCCTTTTAGGGGCAAATTTTTTTTGCTAATTTTTATCAAAATTATTTCATTGTTTTTGTTATCATTACTTTTTGTTTTTCATCATCATCATCATCATCATCACCTTTATCATCATCATCAATTTATCGCGTCGTCGTCGGCGCGTTTTTCATCATCCCCTTTTCATTATCATTTTAATATTTTTAATTTTTACTTTTTTAAATTTTTGAGAGAGAAAGAAGAGAGGGGAGAGAAAAGAGAAAAAGGGAAAAGGGGGGGGGGGAGAGAAGGAAGAAACCAAAAAAAAAAAGAAGAAAAAAAAAAAGGCCGAAATTAATTTTTTTGATCTCCTAACTTCTTTTTCCCAAGGAAAAGAATTATGTTTGTTTCTGCCTACATTAAAGTAAAAGGGGTGTTAAGTGTGCGTGTTGGGGTGTGTGTAAGTGTAATGGTGAGGGGTGTTGTGTGTGGTTTTAGAGAGAGAGGGAAAAAGAGGGGGAGGGAGAGACAAGAGGGAAAAACAGGGAAACAAGAGGGAAGGGGAAAACAGAGACAGAGAACCCTACAGATAGAAAAGACACATAGACAGAAAAAAAACAAAAACAGGGGAGAGAGGAAAGAGACAGGACAGACAGAAAAGAAAGACAGAAGAGACAGAGAGAGACCAAAAGACAAGACCATAGAAGGAGACACAAGAGAGGGGGAGGAGAAAGACCCAGACAAGAGAGAAGGGAAAAAAGAGACAAGGGCAGAGACGAGGAGAGAAAAGAAGAGAAGAGAGACAGAACCCCAGAGGGGAGAGAGAGAGAGACAGAGACCGAGACAGAGAGAGAGAGAGACCCAAAACAGAGAAGAGAGGGGAGAGAGACAGAGACAGAGAAAGAGAGAGACAGAAAACAGAGACAGAGAGAGAGAGAGAGGGCAAGACAGAGACGAGAGAGAAAAGAGAGAGAGAGACAGAGACAGAGACAAGACAGAAGACAGAGAGAGAAGACAGAAACAAGAAGAGGGGAGAGAGAGACAAAGAGAGAGAGAGAGAGAAAAAAAGATGAAGACAAGACAGAGAGAAAAGAGAGAGAGAGACAAGAAAAGAAGAGAGAGAGAGAGAGAGAACGAGAGAGAGAGAGAGAGAGAGACAAGAAAAGAAGACCTGAACAGAAAGAGAGGAGAACGAAAGAGTGAGAAAAAGAGACAGAGGAGAAAAGAAGGGGGAGAGAGACAGAGACAGAACAGAAAAGAGAGAGACAAAGAGGAAAGAGACAGAGAGACAGAGACCCGAGAGAGGGGAGAGAGAAACAGAGATAGAGAGAGAGACAGAGACAAGAGAGACAGAGAGAGAGTGAGAACAAAAATGCGTTTTAAAATTTAAAGATTCAACATATCTTTGCAAAATGGGGAATTTTTTCCGGCGAATTAAGAGTTCAAAACCGAAATGGGCCCAACGACCCAGGTCCCCGGAAATTTTCATTTACCAAGCCTCAGGGGGTGAGAGAAAAAAGAGAGAGAGAGAGAAGAGAAGAGGAGAGAGACAGACAACAGAAAAGACAGACAGACAGAGACAAAAAAGAAACAAGAGAGAGAAAAGTGGGGGAAGAAAAGAGACCCGACGGACGGACAGACAGACGACAGAAAAAGAGACAAGAGAGAGAAAAAAAAGAGAGAAACAAAGAGAGGGAAGAGAGTGGAGGAAGAGAGAGAGAGAGACGTACAGAAAAAACAGACAGAGACAGAGAGACAGAGACAGAGACCGAGAAACATGGAGAGAAGAGAAGAGAGAGAGAGTGAGTTAGTTTAGAGAGGGAAATAAAAAAAAAAGAGAAGGGGGGAGAAAGAAAAAAAAGAGAGGAGAGGGAAAAAGAAGAGAGAGAGAGAAAGAGAGACAAAACAGACAAGGGGGAGAGAAGAAATCAAAGAGAGAGAAAGCAAGACAGAGAAGAGAGAGAGAGGCCCAAAAGAGAGACAAAAGAAAAGGAGGGGAGAAAGAGAACAGAAAACAGAGAGACAAAGACAGAGACAGAGAGTTCCAAGGGGATTGAAAGGAGACCACACCCGTAAATCAAGCAAAAAGTGTATCACACAATGAAATTTTCGCATTAAAAACTGGAACAAGGGGAAGGAAATTGGTTTTTTTTTGAATGGTTGGGGTGACACGACCCCCCAAACAACCGATTTAATCCCTGGCCCGTCATCAAAAAACCATTAGCAAAGGGGATCTGCAGGAACCTTTAAAGGCACAAAAATAAAAGTTAAAAAAAAAGGCCTTGGCAAATTTTAAAAATCATTAAAAGCATGGTTTTTTTATTTTTTTAGAAACCCTTCCCTTTTGTTGCATGGTTTTTAAAAACAAGGGAGCCCAAACGGGATCAGGATTTGATTTTTCTATCTAAAAAACCGGCAGATGTCCTTCCGGAAAAAATTTAAAAACAGTTTTAATCTAGCACGAAATTTTTTTAATTTAAAGCTTTTTTAAAAAATTCCGATCGATGAAAGCTCCGCCGAAATTTTTCCCCAAAAACAAAAAGCAGCGCTAATTTTACCAGGGAAAAAAAAATTTAGGTTTTATCTGGGTTTCCCCACTTGCTCACTTGTTTTTTGTGTGTAAATGTATGTGTGTGTTTTGTGTGTGTGTGTGTGTGTGTGTGGTGTGTGTGTTTATGTGTGTTGTGTAGTAAAGTTGGGTGTGTTAAAGTTTGTGGGTGCATGTTTTGGGGGGGGGGGGGTGTGCGTGCCGGGGTGTGGGGTGTGTGTGTGTGGTGAAAGTGTTTGTGTGGTGAGAAGAAAGAGAGAGGGGAATCGAGGGGAAAATTTTTGTGTGTGTGGGTGGTGTGGGGGTTGAGAGAAAAAGGGGAGAGAGAGAGAGTTTTTGTTTGTGTGTGTGGGAAAGTAGAAAGAGAGAGATAGGAAAGAGAGATATTAGTGTTTGTGTGTGAACACAAAAAGAGAGAGAAGAGAAGTGTTTTGGTTTTTTGTGTGTGTGTGTGCCCTGCGTGCGTGCGTGTTTTGTGGTGTGTGTGTTGTGTGTGTGTATGTATGTGTGAGTGTGTGAAAAGAAATTTTTGGGGGGGTTTGTAAAAAGGGGGCGTGATCGTCTAAAAACCATATGGAACATACGGTTTTAAAAAAATAAAGAACGATGTGTGGTGTGGTTTGTGTGATAGTGAGAGAGAGAGAGAGAGAGGAAAAGAGAGGAGAGAGAGAAGAGAAAAAGAGAGAGAGAAAAGTGTTTGTGTGTGTTTTTGAATGTGTGTGTGTTTTTGTGTGTGTGGTGTGGTTTTGTTCGTTGCTTTATTTAACGTCTTTTCAAATAAAAGTGATATTAAACCGGGGGTGGTGGTTTGTGGTGGTGTGTGTGTGTTTTTTGGGGGGTGTGTGTGTGAGTGGTTAAAGTGGGGTGTTTTTGTTGTTCAAATTCAAATTCATTGCATTTAATTTTTTCACAATGGGGTTTAAACCCGTGCCAAACCCGGCTGGGTCTCCCCCCTTTTGACAGCGCCCCGCTGCAGTGCAGGGACTCCCCCCCCCCCAAGGCCACCCCACCTCCCAACCAAACCCACCCCCCCCCCCCCCCTTAAATTTTTTTCCAAGACATCAAAAAAGGGTGGGGGGCTAATTGAACCTTTAGGGAAACCTGGGATATTAAAAACCCATCGCCCAAAGTTTTATCAAAGGGGAACCCGGCGATTGCCCTCTCTTTACGATTTTCAAACCTCCGGGGTCCCTTTAAAAGGGGCGCATGCCAGAAACAAAAAGGGTTCCCCCTCGTTCTTCTCCCCCCTTTCCAAAGGGTTTTCTTTCAGTTCGATTTTTAGGTCAAACAGAGGGGAAAAAATCGAAAATCTCAACGAATAACAAACTCGGGAAAAATTTTAGTTTTTTTTTATGACAAGCGAACGTCTGAAAACCCTTTTGCCACGGTTTTCCCCATGAGGGGAAAAAGGGGAGAAAAAGGGGGGAGAGAGGGGAAAGAGAGGGGAGAGAAAAAACAGACAGACACAGGGGAGGGGGCAGGCATTTCAAACACAGGGCGGGGAGGGCAGAAAAAGACAGGGCAGACAGACAAGGGGATAGAGACAAACAGAATGAAAAAAGGGGAGAGGCAGAGACAGACCCGAGAACAGAAAAAAAAGACAGACAGATAGACAGAAAAAGATAGATAAATAAAATATATATTATGTAACCCGTATAATATAAAGTAAAATACATAGGAAAGGGGAGAGGGGAGAGGTGGGGGTGGTGGGTATGTGTGTGTTATGTTTTTTGTGGGTTAAAGTGTTTCTGGTCTGTGAAAGTGATTTTCTTAAATTTTTTTTTTCTCTCTTTTTTCTTTCCTAAGTGGTTTTTTAGATTTCCGACAACACCCGCCCCTTCAAATCAGGTTTATCTTTGGGGAAGACAGGAAAATGAAATGCACGGGGGGATAGTGAGGGGGGGGCGGGGGGGGGCGGGGGGGGTGGCGGGGGCGGGGTTTTTGCAGGCAAAGGGTTTTGTTTAAAAAAAGGGGGAGAAGCGATGCACCCCAAAAAAAAGGGGGGTTTTAAAACTATTTAAAACGTAATTTTAATTTTTAAATTTAATTGAAAATTTAAAAGAGTTTTTTGGGGGTTTCTCACGCACATTTGTAAACGGGCACGTAAAGACACAAAGAAAAACAAACAAAACAACCGCACAAAATTAACCCCGTAGGCACAAACCAAGCCGCATTCGCACAATACACAAGGGACAGGCCCCAAAAACCCCCACAACCCCAAAAAAAAAAACAAAATAAAAACAAACACCAAACACACACAAAACACCCACAACAACAAACTCTGTCTTCCTTTATCTCTTCCCCTTGGTTTTGTAAGCTAATAATTTTATTTTTTAATAAAAATAATTTGAAAAAAAAATTTTAATAGAAGGTTTTTGGAGGAAAGGTTGTATTGTGGTTAAATAAAATTTTGAATTTTGGTTTTTTTGTGGTTTGGGAAATAAAAAAAAAAGGTTAAAAATTTGGGGGGAAATTTTGGGGGGTTTTGGAGGGGGGGTTTTAATTTTATTTGGGGGGGTTAATATTTAATTTAAAAAAATAAGGGGTTTTTAATGGGGTGATTTTAAATTTTAAATTTAAGGGGGGGAAGGGGGAAAATTTGGTGGGGGGGGAAATTAATTGGGGGGTTTTTATTGGGAAAAAAAAGGGGAATTTGTTTATAAAAAAAATTTTTTTAGGGGGGGTGGTGTGAAATTGGGTATTGGGAGGAATTTTTGGTTAGGGAAATTTTTGGAAAAAAAAAATTTTTTGAAAGGGAAATTAAAAGGGGGAAAAGGGTTTAAAAAAAGGGAAAAGGGGGGTGTTTAAATTAAAATAATTTTAGGGTTTTTAAAAAATTTGGGGGGGGGGTTTTTTGGGGTTTTGGGGAAAAAGAAAAGAGTTTTTTAAAGGTTTTAAATTTTTTAAATTAATGTTTTTTGGGGGAATTTTTTTTTTTGGGGTTTTGGGGGTTGGTTTGGTTGGGGTTTTTGGGGGGGGGTTTATTGGGGGGGGGTTTT
>JAPXFY010000393.1:10000-12500 GCA_030674185.1 Monoplex corrugatus | reverse complement strand
TCCACACCTCTGTGTGTGTGTGTGTGTGTGTGTGTGTGTGTTTGTGTGTGTGTGTGTGTGTGTGTGTGTGTGTTTGTGTTTGTGTGTGTTTGTGTGTGTGTGTGTTTGTGTGTGTCTGTGTGTGTGTGTTTGTTTTTGTGTGTGTGTGCGCGTGCGTGTGTGTGTGTGTGTGTGTGTGTGTGTGTGTGTGTGTGTGTGTGTGTGTGTGCTTATGTATGTGTCTGTCTGTCTGTCTGTCTGTCTCTGTGTATGAGTGTGTGTGTCTGTGTGTGTGTCTGTGTGTGTGTCTGTGTGTGTGTCTGTGTGTGTGTTTTCGTGGGGTTTTTGTTGTTGTTTCTGCTGTTTTGTTGTTGTTTAGTTCTGTTCGTTCGTTCGTTCGTTTGTTTGCTTGTTTGTTTGTTTGTTTGTTTGTTTGTTCGTCTGTTTGTTTTCTCTTTCCCAAGAGGATTTCAGATTTCCAGAAACATCCATCTCCTCCAATCAGGATCAGCAGAGTGAAGACGGGAAGTGAGGTGCACTGAAGGATAGTGAGGGCTGGTGGTGTGGTGGTGGTGGGTGTTGTTGTTGGAAAAAGAGATACGTGATACAACAAAACTGGTCACAAAGCTATTGAATCACAAAGTGAAATACAAACAAAAAAAACAAAAAAAAGTTTCGAAGGGAGAGGACTGATCCAAATTCACTCGCCAGGGGAAAATACTCCTTACATCAATCTCTTTCGTGTTTTAATTTAGATCCTGCTGTCTAACAATTGCGAGCTCAGAAATGTTGCCAATCCAGAGTATGACCCAGTTACAAAAAGGAAAAAAAATAGAATGACACCTAACTATTCACACGTAAACATGCATCAGTGAATTAAACTGGCCACAACAAAGCGTTCTTTTTTCTCATCATTATGACAAGGTATGTGTATCCATATAGTCTAGTGGTTTCAATCGTGATTGTCTAACAATATGCAGAAGGAATGTCTTAAGGGAGAAATCCTCTACAGTACATGTATCGTAATTGATGCTTGTCCCAGTGCAGCTGTTTTTGTTGCTTTTGTTATTTTAATTTCAATTCAATTTCAATTTCTCAAGATGACGTCTCCGCGCTCGGAATGAATTCCATATGTACTAACGTCACATGTGCCATGTGATGGAGAAAATCCAGAATGATTACGGCACAAGCCTTAAGCCTGCATATAAAGCCATGAGCTGGCCAGGTCCTGAGGTCCTACCTAGATAGTTCCATAACCCTGGGATCGTACGGGAATGAGGTAGCAGAGACCTCAACTTTTCCCGGGGCCAGCACCATGAGGGTGGAGCTCATCCCCTCTTACTCGATTCAAAGTCATATTCATATTCATATATTTTTTTACCAAGCCTTCAGAAAGACAAGACAGCTAATTGATCTTCATAGGGTAGGACCTGGGAAAATCAACCTATCTCTTTAATATTTTATACCAAGGCAGCCGGGCAATGCCCTGCTCTTCACGATTTTCAACTGCCGTGGGATCTTTAGCGTGCTCAGCCAGAACGTACACTGCTTTTGTTGTTGTTTGTCATTTTTGTTGCTGATATAGATGTTGTAACGGCATAGTAATAGTAGAACTAGTAATTGGTTTTGTTGCTTTTGTTACTGTTTGTTGTTACTGTTGCGGATATAGATGTTGTAACGTCATAGTAATAGTAGAACCAGTAGTTGTTTTTGTTGTCATCGTTGTTTGTTGTTGCTGCCGTTGTTGTTGTTATAGATGTTGTTAAAAGAGAAACAGGATAAGAAAAGAAATAACATAGTCTAATTTTTCTTTCTTTTTTCTTTTTTTGTAATAAAACAATATACTGAACTCTGTCTCTTTTTCTGTTAGTCCGTCCTCTCTCTGTCTGACTGTCTCTCTGATTGCCATTTCCTCATCACAGACCACTTTTCCTTTTTGTATCTTTTTGCTTTTATACTTGTTTTTTCTTTTCTTTATCCCTTATATGTGTGTTTAAAATGCATTTATTCTAACTTCATTTCTTTATTTCTAATGAATGCATTTGAGGTTTTCGTATCTGTATGCTTGTAGTGAATGTGTAGAATAACAAAGACTATCTGTGAGAAAGCTCTACCAGGACCAAAGGATTGCTGTCTTTGAGAAATACGTTTTCTACTTTCAAGTTTCACGTTTCTCTGTCTGTCTGTCTGTCTGTCTCTCTCTCTCTGTCTGTCGATGTCTCCCTCACTCTCTCTCTCTCTCTCTGACTCTGTCATTCTCTGTTTCTCTCTGTCTCTCTCTCTGTCTGTCTATGTCTCTGTCTCCGTCTCTGTCTGTCTGTCTGTCTGTCTCTTTCTCATTACTCTCTTTCTCTCTCTCGCGCGCGCGCTCTGTCTGTCTGTCTGTCTGTCTGTCTCTAGCTCTCTCATTCTCTCATTCTCTAGCTCTCTCTGTGTCTCTGTCTCTCTGTCTTTCCCTGTCACTGTCTGTGTGTTTGTCTGTCTGTCTGTCTGTCTCTCTCACTTTCTCCTCTCTCTCTCC
>JAPXFY010003934.1:0-19768 GCA_030674185.1 Monoplex corrugatus | reverse complement strand
TCATCGACAAAAGAGCCTCGTAGCGATTCTCCTTTCCGCTTCGTGTGCAGCCCTGATATTGTCTCTCGCGGGGCACGTCAGCTCCACAAGGGCCGGACTCTGGCGTGGAGATCATCAGGACAGAATGCGTCGCTGTTTCGGGCTCTTCCTCTCTACAGCTTCAATGACGCACCGAGCCCCCTCACCGATGTGAGGTCTCCCTGCCAGTTCGACTGTATGCCTTTGCCATCAACCGTCAGGACTCGCTCCAGGAGGTGTCCTCTCTCTTCAACCAGATCCAATGACTTGCTTTCTCTACGGTCTTCTGTAGAGCTTTTGTCATGGTTTTCACTTTCTTCGGACCAAGTCCAGCCACTTTCATCCACTTTCTGACGCTATTTGCGATGTAACCTCTGCAGCCGACTTCGACTGGGAAGTGCGTTGCTTTCCATCCCGCCTCCTCGCATTCATCGACAAGAGCCTCGTAGCGATTCTCCTTCCGCTCGTGTGCAGCCCTGATATTGTCTTCGCGGGGCACCGTCAGCTCCACAAGGTGCACCTCTCTCTCTTCCTTGCTCCATACCACCAGGTCTGGCTTCTTCGTTGTTGGGATGGGGAAGAATCTCTCGCAGCCCTCAAGGTCTGCGGCTACCTCCCACAGACCACCACACTGGCCATCCGTGGCCTCGCTTGCCTTCTTTCCATCAGGAACCTTGCTTCCTTGCGGTACAAACACGATCTTGTCCAGTCCTTGTTTCAACGGCTTAAGAGCGTATTTTCCCTCCTCCACCTGCTCCTTCGCCATCTTGGTGAACACCTTGAGCACTTCATTGTGTCTCCAGGTGTATCTATTCAGGGCCAGGTGGCAGTTTGAGAGGATATGCTTCATGGTTCCTAGTTTGCCGCACCTGCACTTGTCATCTTCCTGGACCTTCCATCTGACTAAGTTCACTGGTGAAGGCAGAACATCATAGGTGGACCGGAGAAGAAAGCTTAACCTCGATGTGTTCCAGTCCCAGATCTCACTCCATCCAATCTTTCTTTCCACTACATGCTCCTCCCACCCGGTCACCCGCCCTTGTTGAGCACACTGGATGAGGTGAACTTCTCGCCTTTCAGCCTCATTCTTTCGCACCTGCCCTGCTGCAGCTGCTCTTCTGTCTCGTTGGGACATCTTCCTAAAAGGTCTGAAGTCGACGTTGCCAAGTCCCAACCTGCCCGTCTGTGCTGGACCTACAATGTCGCCATGTTCCAACGAAGAGATGCTTTTTACACAGGCTGTTGGTTCTGTTGATAGGTCCGTCGACTCAATATCTAGTGTCGAGTTCAATCCTGGTGGACAACTTAAAAACTGGCCTGTTCGTTGCTCATCTTAATGTTTCAGTGACACTTTTGGTGCTAACTTAGTTTTCATCTTGAAACTCCAAACTTTATAACGCTGATCACCCCCCTCCCCCCCTCTCTCTCTCGTGGGGATGCCGGACATTCTTTCAGTGTAAATAGTATCCCCACCTTCTGGAAATCCTGTGCTAGAAATGTCCTCTTTTCTGTCACTTTGTTTCTGCCTAGTTCCTTTGCTTTGCTTTGTGTCATTTCTTCCTATCATTTCCTGCATTGCTGGGCCATTCACCTGTAAGTGTTCGATAAAGTCTTACGTACTCTCTTAGGATTAATAATTGGGTGCAAACATTAAGTGTATTTTTGGCTCTATGGAAATGACATATGCGGAAGCAGTTTGTTAATTTAAGCCCGTTTTAGTGTCCTTAGTTATGTTTAAATTTGTATTCATGTATGATTTTTAAACCCATTGTGCGATAAATTGGACGGAGTGGTCAATACCAAGGGCATCTCCTTAGATTATGTGCGCGAATGCGTTATGTGTACTTAATTTTCTTCTCCTTTTTTTTCCTGTTGAAGTATTGTATAATGTTTTGAAACGGTTATAGCCCTGATATGGCTGTACGCAGCCGGCTGGGCTTTAAATTAAATAAAATAACAATAAAAATAAATCTGATTAACCGAGGATACAAAAACCCAGATTCCATTACTGATCGTACATATGTCTGCCCTCCCCTTTCCATTAGACCTTGAGTGGTGGTCTGATTGCTAGTCTTTAGAGGAGATAATAAACTTAAGTGCCGTACACAGTATACATCTAGCGCACGTTGAAGATCATACGGTAATAAAAGAACTGTATTTTTAAAATTCTGTAGGAGTCGTTGGCATCTAGAACACTGAAGATCCTCCCCTCCTCTGTTCTGTGTCGACCTGTGTATGTCCTTCAGGGCCTTGAGATCTTTGTTCTGTTCGTGCCATGATATCCTTGGTCTTCCTCTTTCGCGTTTTCCTTCCCGCAAAAAAGTGGCAGAATAGTTAAGACGTTCGCCTGTCAATAACTAAATTCGCGGCTCCAGGGTTCGTTTACCATAAGAGGCGTCGTCTTTTCTCCTTAGTTTGACCGGAAAATCGAACTGGACGTCTAGCCCTTCGGAAGGGGACGAAAAACGAATCGAACTGGTGTAACTTCTGGCCTGCGCACCCTAAAGAATCGACGGCAGTTGAAAGTCGTGAAGAGCAGGACATTCACCCGGCTGACCTGGCAAAAAAACCTATTGTTATTGGAGATAAAGGTTCGCTTCTCAATTCCCTTCCCTTGAGCCCCAATTAGGAAAGCACCATCATCACCATCTACCAAACACCAACCACCACCACCACCAACCACCACCACTACCATTATCCACCATCACCAACCACCACCACCACCAACCACCACCACCCACCACCACCATCACCAACTACCACCACCACCACCACCTCACGCAAAGAAAATAGGAATACATTTGATACCTTTTCCTTATTGACAGATGACTGAAGAAACTTCATGAACAAGTCTAAGCTGGACACCATTCCAGACATCCCCAGAACGAACGGTACTGATGAGGTCCAGGACCCTTCTGTTTTACAGCAAAGGACGAAAACTGACGTCTGCCTTTGTCAACGTGGCTGACAAACCACACAGCCACATCTCTAAAGGCCATGCATGTATTCGACGAAGGTAACTGAGTTGAATTTTAAACATAAACAGAAATAGTCCCTAATTTGAGTGCAGTGACCTGAAATGCTGCTTAAGTTTCCAGAACACTGTATCCGCTATTTCCTTTTGAATCTGTTCCAGATTCGTGCGACTGTGCAACCGTTCAAAGACTAATAGGCTTGTTTGTATGTTAAGTGCGTATAATTAATTGTCTGTTTTGATTGTTTTTCTGGTGTGTGCATGTGTTTTTTGTTTTCTTTTGAAAGCGAGTTTTCTACACGATTTTGTCAGAGGCAATTCTTTTGTCGTGGAATCTTGTACTTCCATCCATCTGTCCGCCCCTGTCTATCGACATGTCTAAGCATACATCCACTGTCTACCTTATATGTCTGTATCCATTACGTTAAATCATTTGGACTTTTAATTTTTCTATTTGTCTTTTTACGTATTTTGTGTAAGTCTTTGCACATACAATTTTGGTCTCATATTGTTGCAGAATGACCTCTCACCACGCCAGGATAGTAGCGTACGCTCTGCATCGTAAAAAGCAGCAACAGCAGCACACAGCAGGAAGATCAAATCCATATAAGTCTTCCATTACATATGTTATATAAACCAGAAAAGAACATAAAGGAGAAACCAAACAAGAAAACGAGAAAAACAAAACAAAAACACGCGAAAAGTATGTAAAATAAAAAGAAGGAACAAAAAGATGAAGAAGAGGAAATGAAAAAGACACAAGAGAACACAACAAGAAAGGCAAGAACAAGGACAAGAAAAATAGAACAGGGAAAAATAACAACAGAAACACAAGATCAACAACAGATACGGCATAAAACTGAGCAAGAAGAGGAACAATCACAAAGCTTGCACTATAAAACAAAACAACACAAAACCAAAATTAAAACAAAAACACGCAAGCAAGTAGAGAAACACACAAAACAAGAAGAAAAGCCGACCAATACGCAATATTAAGAAAATCCATGATTGTTGTCATTAAGCAGCAACAACAAGAAAAACATCGAGAACAATGACAAAGAAGAACACGACAATGAGAAGAACAACAACGACTTCAATGAGAACAACCACACCGAGAAGAACAACGACAACTAGAAAAACAACGACGACAACGAGAAGAACAACAACGACAACGAGAAGAACAACAACGACGAGTAGAACAACGACGACGACAATGAAAACAACGGTGAAAACAAGAACAACAAGGAGAACAACGAGAACAGCAACAACGAGAAATACAAGAACTCCAACAAGGAAAACACCGAGATCAACAACAACAACGAGAACAACTAAAAAAAACTTCAACGAGAAGACATCGAGGACAATAACAATAAGAACAACAACGACAACAATGACGAGAGCGACGAGAGAAACGAGAACAACGACGAGAAAAACAAGAACGAGAACAACGAAAACGAAAAACACGAGAAAAACAAACGAGAAAATAACGAGAACAATAACGAAAACAAGAACGAGAAGAACAACAACGACGACAACGAGAACAACGACGACAATGAGAACAAGGACGACGATAATGAGAAGAACGACGACAAGAAGAACAACACTGACAACAAGAACAACGACAATGAGAAGAAAAACAAGGACAACGAGAACAACGACAAGAACAACAATGACTACGATGAGAACAACAACAATAACGAGTACAACAACAATGAGTACAACAACAACAATAACGAGAACAACAATAGCAACGAGAACAACAACAACACGAGAACAACAGCAACGAGAACAAAAATGAGAACAACAAGATCAACGAGAACAACAAGAAAACGAGAACGAGAAAACGAGAACAAGAACAAGAACAACAACGAGAACAAAAATGACGATAACGAGAAGAAAAACACGGACATCGAGGAGAAGAACGACGACGACAACGAGAAGAACAACGAGAAGAACGATAACAACGAGAATAAAAGCAACGAGAACCACAAAAGCGAGAACAACAATAACACCAACAATGAGAATACCAACAACGAGAACAGGAACACCAGCAACGAGAACAAGAACACCAACAACGAGAACACCAACGACGAGAATACCAACAACGAGAACACCAACAATGAGAACACCGAGAACACCAACAACGAGAACAACAACAACAACGAGAAGAACGACAACGAGAAGAACGATAACAACGAGAACAACAAAAACGAGAACAACAATAACACCAACAACGAGAATACCAACAACGAGAACAAGAACACTAACAACGAGAACAAGAATACTAACAACGAGAACAAGAACACTAACAACGAGAACAACAACACTAACAACGAGAACAAGAACACCAACATCGAGAACAAGAACACCAACATCGAGAACAAGAACACCAACATCGAGAACACCAACAACGAGAACATCAACGAGAACACCACCAACAACAACAACGAGAACACCAACAACGAGAACAAGAACTTCAACAACGAGAACACCACCAACAACAACAACGAGAACACCAACAACAACGAGAACACCAACAACGAGAACAAGAACATCAACAACGAGAACACCACCAACAACGAGAACAAGAACGCCACCAACATCAACGAGAACACCACCAACAACGAGAACAACAACGAGAACCAACAACGAGAACACCAACAACGAGAACAAGAACACCAACAACGAGAACACCAACGAGAACAACAATAACCAAAACAACAGCAACAACGAGAACAACACTAACAACGAGAACAACAACGAGAACAATAACGAGAACAACAACAAGAACGACAATTACCAGAACAACACTAACGGGAACAACAACAACAATGAGAACAACAGCAACGAGAATAAACAGGAACAGCGAGAAAACGAGAAAAAGAACGAAAACAACGCCAACGAGAACAGCGACGAGAACAACAAGAACGAGAAGTACAAAAAACGACAACGAGAACAAAAACGACAACGAGAACGACGACAACGAGAACAACGACGACAGCGAGAAGACCAACAACGACAATGAGAACAACGACGACAACGAAAAATACAGCAACGAGAAGAACAACAAGGACGACAACGAGAAGAACGAGAACGACGACAACGAGAACAACGACGACAGCGAGAAGACCAACAACGACAATGAGAACAACGACGACAACGAAAAATACAGCAACGAGAAGAACAACAAGGACGACAATGAGAAGAAAAATAGCGACGACAACGAGAAGAACAATGACGACAACGAGAAGAACGACGACAACGAGAACAACGACGACAACGAGAACAACGACGACAACGAGAACAACGACGACAACGAGAACAATAACGACGACAACGAGAACAACGACGACAACGAGAACAACGACGACAACGAGAAGAACAAAGACGACAACCAGGAGATCAATAACGATGACATCGAGAAGAACAATAACGACGACAACGAGAAGAACAATAACGACGACATCGAGAAGAACAATAACGATGACATCGAGAAGAACAATAACGATGACATCGAGAACAATAACGACATCAAGAACAATAACGACATCGAGAAGAACAATAACGACGACATCGAGAAGAACAATAACGATGACATCGAGAACAATAACGACATCAAGAACAATAACGACAACGAGAAGAACGACGACAACGATAACAACGAAAAGAACAAGAACGAGAAGAACAACGACAACGACGACACCGAGAACAACGACGACAACGAGAACAATAACGACGACTTTGAGACGAACAATAACGACAACGAGAACAATAACGAGAAGAACGACGACAACGAGAACGAAAACGAGAACGACGACAACGAGAAGAATAACAACGATAACGAGAAAAACAATAACGACGAAAACAAGAACGACGACAACGAGAAGAATCACGACAACAAGCAAAACAATGACAACGAGAAGAACAATAACGATGACAACAAAAAGAACAGTAATGAAGACGACTAGAAGAACAATAACGACGGCAACGAGAAGAACAACGATAACAACGAGATCAACAACAATGAGAACAACAATAACGAGAACAACAGCGAGAACAACAAAAACAGCGAGAACAACAAAACAACGAGAACAACAATAACGAGAACAACAACAACGACAACAACAAAAAAGAACTTCAAAGAGAAAACGAGAGCAATAAGAACGAGAAAAATAACAGTGAGAACAATAACAACGAGAACAACAACGAGAAAATGAGAACAACAATAGCAACAACGAGAACAACAATGAGAAAAACTACTAATGAGAAAAACAACGAGAAAAACAAACAACGAGAACAGTGACGAGAACAATGAGAACAATAACGAAAATAACAGGGACGAGATCAACAACGACGACAACGAGAAGAACAACGACAACGAGAAGAACAAAAACGATGACAATGAGAACAACGACAACAACGAGAACAACAACGACAACGAGACGAGCAACGACGACAATGAGAACAACAACAACGACAGTGAGAAGAACGAGAAGAACAACGATGACAACGAGAAGAGCAACGACGACAAAGAACAACAACAACGACAATGAGAACAACGTCGACATTGAGAATAACGACGACGACAACAAGAAAATCGACGACGACAACGAGAAGAACAACAAGGACGACAACGAGAAGGACGACAACAAGAACAACGACGACAACGAAAAGAACGACAACGAGAAGAACAACAACGAGAAGAACAACGACGACAACGAAAAGAACAACGACGACAACGAGAGGAACAGCAACAACGAGAAGAACAATAACGACGACAACGAGAACAACGTCGACATTGAGAACGACGACGACCACAACGACAAGAAAATCGACGACGAGAAGAAAAACAAGGACAACTAGAGCAAGAAGGACGACAACGAGAAGAAGAACAACGACAACGAGAAGAACAACGACGACAATGAGAAAATCGACGACGACAACGAGAAGAACAACGATGCCAGCGAGAGGAGTAACGACAATGAGAAGAACAACGACAACAACGAGAACAACGATGACAACGAGAAGAGCAACGACGACAATGAGAAGAACGACGACAACGAGAACAACAACGTCGACATTGAGAACAACAACAACAACAACGAGAAAACAGCAACAATAACACAAACGACAAGGGAGAAGAACAATCCCATAACGAGAAGAACAACAACAAGAACTAAAATTACAACGAAAAAGAAAAAACGACGACAACGGGAACAACAAAAACGGGAAAAAAAACCCAACGACGACGACGAGAAACAACGACGAGGGAACGAGAGGAAAAAGTGATGGCAACGTGAATAAAAAGGGAACAACGATACGCCCACGAGAAGAACAACGACGAGGGGACAGCGACAAAAAAACAACGACGACGACAACGAGAAAAACAACGACGCCAACGAGAATTACAATGACGAAAACGAGAAGAAACAAGTAGGGGCGGAGGGGACAACAAGAAACGACGTCGAAAAACGAGAAAAAACGATGACAACGAGAAGTACAATGTTCAACGAGAAAAGAAACAAAACGACCACAACCAGAACAACGACCACAACCGAACAACGACCACAACGAGAAGAACAACAACGACGACAACGATGACAGTCTGGGTGGTGGGTGCGGGAACGGAGGTAAAATCCAGGTAGGTTGGGGGAAATGGAGGGAAGGAAACTCCGGGTGGGGGGAACAGAGGGAGGGAACGCGGGTTTGGGGTTTAAAAAGGGGGAAAGTGAACTCGGGCCGACATGAAGATCAGAGGGAGGGAAGTCCTGGGGGAACAGAAGAGATAAAAAACAGAGAGAGGGGCTCCAGAGGGAGGGAAAACTCCGAAAAGGGAAAACGGAAGGAGGGAACTCCACATGGGGAGAGCACGAGGAGGGAATCCGGATAAGGGAGGAACAGACGGAGGAAACTTGGGGTGGAGAAACGAAGGGAGCGCCCTTTGGGAAAGGGGGAGAAATGAAGGAAGGGGAACCCCGGGAAAAGGGGGAGAACATAGGGAAAGAACTCAAGTTTGGGGGGGAACAGAGGGGGGCAACTTTTGAAGGGGGGTGGGACAAATGAAGGAGGGAACCCCAGACGGGGGGAAAGGGGAAGAGGGAGGGAATTTCAGATGGGGGTGGGGTTTTAGATCGAGGGAAAGGGGAACCCCTGGATATACGGGGGGGAGGGGGGAGGGAAGAAGAGAGGGAGGGAACTTGGGTGAAGAAAAACGGAGGGAGGGGAACTCGGAGTGGGTGGACCCGATGGGAAAAAACCGGGGTGGTGGGTAGGGGGGTGGAGGGAAGTCCCCGGGGGCAACAGATGGAGGCAAAATCTGGGTGGGAAAGAAAAGAGGGAGGGAACTTTCCCGGGGTTAAAAAGAGGGGGGGAACTCCAGGTGGGGGAAACAACGGGGGGTACTCTGGGTGGGGGAACACAGGGGAAAGGGTTTTCCCGGGTGGTAACCGAGGGATGGAACTCTCGATGCGGAAGGAAGGGTGAAGAAAAATAGGGGGAACTCTTTGGGTGGGGAGGGGGGTGAAGAAAAAGGGGAGGAAATCTGGATGGGGGGGGGGAGAACAAAAGGGAGGGAACTTGGATGGGGGGGGTGAAGAACAGAGGGAGGGGAACTCCAGAGTGGGGGGGTGAAAACATAGGGTTTGGGGGCTCTGGATGGGGAGGGGGTGAAGAACAGAGGGAGGGGAACTTGGAGGGGGGGTGGAGAACAGAGGGGGGGAACTCTGGTTGGGGGGGTGAAAAAAACAGAGGGAGGGAATCCAGAGTGGGGGTGGAGAAAAAGAGGGAGGGAAAATCTGGATGGGGGGGGGGGTGAAGGAAACAGAGGGAGGGAACTCTGGTTGGGGGGGGTGAAGAACCCGAGGGAGGGAACTCTGGATGGGGGGGGTGAAGAACAGAGGGGAGGGAACTCCAGAGATGGGGGGGTTGGGGACAGAGGGTGGGAAACTTGGATGGGGGGGTGGAAAAACAGAGGAGGGAAAAAATGGATTGGGGGGGGGGGTGAAGAACAGTGGAGGGGAAATCTGGTTGGGGGGAGAAAAACGAGGGAGGGAACTTGGATCGGGGGGAGAAGAACAGAAAGGGGGGGAACTTGGATGGAGGGGGTGGGGGGTTTAAAATCAGAGGGAGGGAACTCTACTTTGCTAAAATGTATATTTATATAATACATAATTTTTTTCTTTGAAAAAAAAAAAGCCAGTCAAAAAATGTATTGACGTTTGTCATATCACAGGAATTCATATTTTGCACAAAGCATGAACTTGTGCAAACATTGTTTGTTTGTTTTTGTTTTTTGTTTGTGTTTTGTTTTGTTTTTGTTTTGTTTTAGTAAAGTACAAGAACGAGAACGCTCAAGTTCTCTCATAATCCTAAAATTATAGGGCTTCAGTGAGGTGTGGTATAGACCTCAGCGTTTGGACAGGACTATGACCAGAATTAAGAGCAGGAGAGCCCCATTTGCTCTCATTTGCCAATTTTACTTTTTTTTCTAACTTCTTTGAAGAAAGTCTGGCACCCATTCACAGGCTGGGTAGACTGTAGGACTGTACACATATAAAGTTCCCTGGGTAAGATTCCACACCTGTACAAACTCGTACTATGCAGATCAGAAGGCGTATGCCTTACCTCTGCACCAAGCGGCCCTTTTCTTCTATATAAAGCTAAAAATAAATTAGTTGTCTTTCATACCCAATATTCCTAGTCATATTCCAAGTCAAGTCATAGTCATAGTCATAGTCATTGTCATAGTTATTTCCTTGGTAATCGGATTTGCACGTAAAACTCGAGCTTTTGATTTGTCTTTGTCCATATGATGCATACTCCTCTTTAATGTGAGTTACATCCAGAGTATATCATTTGTTATTCTCCTGATGGTATATGCCTGCCCCCTTCATCTCACTTCCTCAGTACTAAAATACCTATGTTAAGTCTTTCCATCTCTGTTTTGATATTTTCTAATTTACCCTTCTGAACAGGTGTTCTTTTATTCCGTGTTTGCAACTTTTAATGTTTTTAATCCGAGTTTAGGGGTTCGCAGTAAACTTGCTGAGGTTTCTGGTGTCACCTGCGCCGCCATGCGGTCCCCCTACCGGAACGAAGAGCTGTTCCATAGGAGCACCTATTCACGTCGTTGTCGGAATTTATTTTCTGTTTCTGTCCATGATGTCGGGGTTAGACCAGGGAGAAAAAATGCTGGACCGGACTTGCAGAGTGGGCTGGGGACGAGGGGTGGTGGGAGAGATGCTAGGGGCAACGAGATATAGAGACAGATGGAAGTCAGATGGTCGCCAACGCCTTGGGCAAGGCACCTGATGATGATGATCGAAACTCGAGCTACTCTGCCTTTGTTGAAACACGTTATATATTTTATACGAGGACATCATGAAAATTCATAGTTTCATATTCTGTCATTCCTTTACATCTACTGTAAATACAATTGGGCGCAGTTATCATATGGAACAAAATCGGTTGTAAGAAAAAATGGACGTCGATCAGATATCCTGGTATGGGTTTAGTCTGCTAGTCACTCCTACAAGTAGATCACTGATAGGGAAGATTATGAAAAGACAGGCAACATTTATAGGCCATTTTATGAGGAAGGGGATTTGGAAGCACTGGTCACAAAGGGAAAGCTGGAGGGAAAGAGAGCACCGGGTAGACCCAGGTGTGGAGGAGAAAATGCTGGCGGACTTGTTAGTGTTGTGCTGGGGTACGAGGAGGGGTGGGGGAGCATGCTAGGGGCAACGATGAGGATAGAGATAGATGGAAGTCCATGATCGCCTAACGCCTTGCGGGCAGGGCACCTGATGATGATGATGAAACACCTCCTGGTTGGTTGAAGGTGAGGTTTTTCAGTCTGCCAGGTCAACATGCGTGCTGACCTGCCATTCGTCTGACTTCTTCGTGTGATTATGCATGCAGTACATCACTATATGCAATCAAGGTTCCGTAATGGCTGAATTAATGGAAATATGAAACGCAAATCCACTCAGCACGCGTGTCACCGAGGAAAGCTGACAGTCCAAAACAGAGGTGCAATGTGGTCAAGTCGCCTAACAGCTTCAGTGCTCCACTAGGAAAATCTTGAGTATCTTGTCTAAATATCGCAGGGGTCTAAATGAGTCGGAAGAGTGCTCTATGATACCGAGTTATATTGCTAATAATGAAACATTACTTCCTATGTAATCTAAACAGTCAAAAGACGTTGGTAATGGCTACCCATTTTTTTCCAGCAAGTCTTTCTTAACTTAACCGAAAGTTATTCATTCGTGGTGTCACACATTCTCAGAAGATTTATTTATATATTTTAGACTCACGCGATAAATGTATTGTAGGGTTACATTTTATTTTTTCAATACTTTGAAACCATGTTACTAGCGAAACGTTTGCGAGCACTGTCAGGTTTGCAGCTGTTAAAAGTGATTATAAAGATATCGGTATGTGTTTTTTCTTCAAACACATCGTCAGTAAGAGAAACAAAAAATAAGCCCAGACAGCGGTATAAAAGACGTGCATCGTCAGATTAACTTTTAAGTTCACGGGTCGAAATTGGGCGACTAAGGCTTTCTGTATAAGAGCATAAAAGTGTTCCTGATGAGACTTCTGCATGGACATAACGGCTTTAGCTCAACTCATCTCTCATTAGGTGCCCTGCCGCATGGCGGTATGTGTTGGCGATCATTGGACTTCATCTGTCTCTATCTTCGTTTGCCCCTAGATCTCCCCCACCCTCCTCGTCCCCAGCCACTCTGCAAGTCCGTCCAGGCATTTTCTCCACTGGGTCTACACGGTGCTCTCTTTCTCCTGCAGCTTTCCCGTTGTGACCAATGCTCATAAAATGGGCCTATAAATGTTGCCTGTCTTTTCCTAATCTTCCTTATGGGGTTGATCTACTTTGTGTCTGTCCATCAAGACTGTCTGTTGTTTTCTTTGTGTCCATGGGAATCTCTCTAAAATTTTTCTTAGAAACCACATCACGGCTGCCTCAATCTTGTCTGGGGCTTGCTTCTGTTGACTTGTCCACGCCTCCATCCGTACAACAGTAATGGTTCTATATAACATTCAAGATCTCTCGTCTGATGTTAATTGTAGGCATTTAGTTGGTAAGAATGCTTGTCATTTCTTGATGCTAGTTTTGGCTTGGCCGTTCTGGCCGGCTATTTCTTGATGTGCATCTGCCGTCTGATTAAAATGATTTTTGCGTTCCCAGGTATTTGAAAATTTATCAACTGTTCAAGGTTGTGCCATTTGCTGTTACTTTGCGATGATGGGGATTTCATGTTTTTTGACTGATCACCCATAGGACCCATAGGAAAACCATAAATTTCATACTTACGTAATTTACGGATCTTGCCTTTACAGTCCAAAAGACCAGACAGAAATGTTGTACAGCAGCGATGTCACCTCTATCAAGTGGAGGACAGGAGACATGGTGATTATAACTCTCTGACCACCACGTGCATGCACGTTAGCAGGACGGAAATAGTGGCCACAGTCATCTAGGTTTAGTTTTTGTTTTTTTTTTTTTGGTTTTTTTTTAAGGATCAGGGTGGTTACCTTAGTGTCACCTTTTTTTTGTTTTTTTTTTTGGTCTCATCCAATCGACATCATCATCGTCGCATAATATTAAATGTTTCATCTTCTGTGGCCATAACGGGTTTAGCACCCACCCTCTCGTCCCAGCACTCTACAAGTCCGTCGGGATTTTCTCCCGGGGGTTTACCCGGTGTTTCTTTTTCCCCTCCAGTTTTTCCCGTTGTGACAGGTGCCAAATCCCCCTTCCTCATAAAATGGCCTATAAATTTTGCCTGTCTTTTCATAATTTTATCAGTGATCTATTTGAAGGGGGGTGACTATGCAGCCCCATCCCTAGGATTATCTGATCGAAGTCCGATTTTTTCTCCCCGATTTTGTTCATATGTTTACTGGGGCCAAATTGTATTTACAGTGATGTAGGAATGACAGAAAGATAAAAACTATGATTTCATGATTCCCCTCGTATAAAATATTAGACGTGTTCACAAAGGGCAGAGTAGCTCGAGTTTCTTATCATCATCAGGTCCCTTTGCCGCTGGCTTTGGCGAACATGGCCCTTCCATGTCTTATTATCTCGTTGCCCTAGCAGTGGCCATAACGGGTAAGCCCGTTAGGGCCCCACAGAACCCTGAAACGTATATTATGCGAGATGATGATGTGATGTGGTTTTGATAATCAGTTTGCTATAGAGTTCCATCTAGGATTGAGACTGCGTAACGGGGTTGTACTCTACGCTTCCCAAACTAATATATCTGCCGCAACCCAGGCCCGAGAGATACCGAACCTGCTTTGGCTGGTCAAAAGATTTGAGCAACACCTCAATGACGCTTCCGCGAAGATGGATGAGATGGGACGTGTGGTTTCAGTCTTTTTCTAATGAGCCCTTTGCATGCCCAAATCTGGAAGGAGCCGATTAAATCCGAAAAATCCCACAATGATTTTTGAGGTACTAAGGGGGATTCAAAACCCACACCTTCAGTCTGTAGTCCGTTGCGTTAACATTTTACCGGCGAATGGTTAGGTTTAGCTTGCCATGTGTGGTCGAAGAGATAGGGAGATTAAGAACAGAAAAGACGAAAATTAAAACAACACAAAAAAAGTCAAAAGTTTTATCGATCTTTTAAAATTTGTGACCTCCCACAGAAATTTAAATCTTAACTCGCAGTCAGTTTTGGAACAGTATAGGAGCTGAAAAAGGTTTTATGAGGGTCTATCTGGGGTGTTTTTACTTTTCTCAAAACTGATTTCTGTAGAATATAATCTATCCCCCACAGGATTATTTTTCCTTTAAAAATATTATTCAATTTAAAAATGGTAATTTGCAGATCGCAGCAGAAAAGAACGCAATTTCCTACAAAAGTACCCCATTTTTGTCTTTTTTATAAACGTCCTGTACGTTACCCCCAATGTAATATAAATGATGGAAAGCTCTTTGGTGCCCTTTCAGATAATGACAACGAAAATTAGAAACAAACTGGTCAAAAACCAGCAAAAAAGAAAAATTTTAAAGGGGGAAAGTGTAGGAGAGCACAAAAACTTTAAGCCCTTTTCCCAAAAAAGGCCATCACACAACTTAATGACTTTTAAAAAATACTTAAATTCTACCCTTTTTTTTTTTGTACAAGCTTTTTTTCATTACAAAAAAAGTATATCTCAAAATGCCCAGAAAGATAGTTAAGATGTTTGTGGGGGGAAAGGGCACATTTATCTCCTTTCTGTTAGCCCTTTTTTTTCCCATCGATTGCGTTCACCCCCAAATCACCTCCCACCACGCCCAATCCCATCACTATATTTCTTTTCTTTGTGCAGCTGTATTCGATGTTGTTCTCTTTATGTAAGTTGATTTATTCTTCTGTTAATCCCCTTTTTCCATTTCGAAAACCCCTCTTTAATTTTCGCAGTTTGTCTTCTGTTCTTTTTTTCCCCTTTTTTTTTTTTTTAACCCCCCCTACTTTTTTGTTAGCACATGACTGCAGGGTAGATATTACAGAGTGAAAAAAAAAGATCATACCAGGAGTTATCTTCCTTCCTGTCTTACAATCTCTGGAGATTCACCCAGGAACCAGCGTTTACCGCCTTTCCTCATTTCATTGTCTTCTTCCTGTATTCCTTCTGGCTTCCCTGTCTGCCACGTCACTAACTGGTCCTTGCTGCATTATAATGGTTCTCTTGACGTTGTTCTTGTGGTTTTTTCATTTTGCATTGATTGATTATATCATTGGTTGTCGTCGTTCTTGTGATTTGTCATTTTTCAGGGTAGCTGAATCGATCGACTGACTGATTGGTGTTGGTTTGTTGGTTGGTTGATTGGTTTGTTGGTTGGTTTGTTGGTTGGTTGGTTGGTTAGATGGTATGGTTGGTTTGGTTGGTGGTTGATTGTGATACATTTGTCTGGTTCGATTGGTTGAATTGGTTGATTGGTTGGTTGGTTGCTTGGTTGATTGATTGATTGATTGATGATTGATGATTGACTTGATGGTTGATGAGTGATTGATGGTTGATTGAATGATGATTGATTGATTGATTGATTGATTGATCTGTCCTTATTTTTTATTAGTTTCTTCAGGTGTGTGCTGGGATGGAAGAGGAAGGGGAGGCTTTTTCTTATTTTGTTTCGTTTGTTACGTTATTTTTCTTTTCCCTCTGTCTTTCTGCTCTGGTGCAATTACTTCTGTGTCTGTCTGTCTGTCTTCTGTCTATTGTCCTCTCTGTATTCTGTTTCTTTTCTTCTCTCTTGTCTTTCTGATCTCTTGCCTCTCATGTCTGGTCTCTCTGTTCTCTCTCTCCGCTCCGCTCTCTCTCTCCCTCTCGCTCACTCACTCTCTCTCTTTCTGTCTCTCTGTCTTCCATCTCTCTGTCTTTATCTTCCCTGTTCAGTCTGTACTCTGTCTGTCTCTGTCTTGCCTCTGTTTTTCTGTCTTTTCTCTCTGTCCTCTCTGTCTGTCTCTGTCTCTGTCCCTGTCTCTGTCTCTCTGTTTGTCTGTCTGTCTCTTCAATCTCTCTGGTCTCTCTCTCCCTCCCTCTCTCCCTCCCCCCTCTCTCTCTTTACCTTGTTCGTTTGCTTCCAATTATAATCTGTTACCCCCCCCCCATTCCCCCCCCCAATCCACCGATCCCCCATTGTCCTGAATATGAGGTCAACTATAGTAGCTTTGTTCTCTCTCCATAGTCAGGTTGTGGCAAATCATTTATAGTTCCTTTATTCTTCCGTTTCTTGTATTTCTTATCGTGTGTGTGTGTCATGTGTGTTGTGTTGTGTGTGTGTGTTGTGTGTGTGTGGTGTGTGTGTGTGTGTGGTGTGTGTGGTTTGTGTGTGTATGTGTGTGTGTGTGTGTGTGTGTGTGTGTGTGTGTGCGTGTGTGTGTATGTAGTGTTTGTGTGTGTTGTGTGTTTGTGTGTGTGGTGTATTATATCTCAACAATAAACAACAAAACAAGGAGAAAGAAATGAAAAAACAAAAAGAAGCAAAAAAACAGCAAATGCAAATTGTTTCAAAATAACACACGAGAGTGCATTCACATGTCCACACCATATTGTTAGAGAGGGTGTTGAGGGACAGAGAGAGAGAGGAGAGACGGAGGGAGTGAGAAGTGAGAGGACAAACAGACAGACAGACAGACAGAGAGAGACGAGAGAGAAGAGACACAGAGACACAGCGGGGGGGGGGGGGGGGGGGGGGGGGGGGGGGGGGGGTGGGGGGGGGGGGGGGGGGGGGGGGGGGGTGGGGGGGGGGGGGGAGAGACAGAATGAGAGTGAGATGAAAGTGTGTGTGTGGGGGTGGGGGGGTGGGTGGGTGGGTGGATGTGTAAATGAGGGTGTGGGTTTGGGTGGTGTAAAAATGTGTGTATAACGAGTGTGTGTCATTTGTGTGTATGTGTGTGTGGTGGTGTGGGGGGGGGGGGGGGTTGATGGGTGTGTGTATGTATGTGTGTCTTTGTTCTTCTGTGTGTATGTGAGTATATGTGTATGTATGTTTGTGTGAGAACGCAGAGAAGGGGGGGGGGGGGGGAGAGGTAGACAGACAGGGACAGACAGGCAACTCCTGAGAGACAGACAGACTGACGGAGAATGGGAAGCGTGTGAGGTGGTCAGATAAACATATTCGTTACAGACAGACTGTCTCAGTGATGTACAAAAATGTGGTTGACCACTGGCTTAATATCACCACCCTTTCGTCTGCTGTTTAGTCTTGGTTTTTTTTTTTTTCTTCTTCTTTTTTTCAACTCTCTCTCTCTCGTCCTCTCTATCGTCTTTCTCTGTGTTCTCTCTCGGTGTCTCTCTCTCTCTCTGGTCTCTTCTCTCTCCCCCCCCCCCCTCTCTCTTGTCTCTCTGATCTCCTCTCTCTTCTCTCTTTCTCTCTCTCTCAGCATTTTTCTTTCCTCATGTCTCTCTGTGTCTCTCTTTCTCTCTCTCTCTCTATTTTTTCTCTCTCTCTCAGTTTCTCTTTCCTCTGTCTCTCTGTCTCTTGTCTCTCTGTCTCTGTCTCTTCTCATTCTCTCTCTGTCTATGGCTCTGTCACTCTCTCTCTTCTCTCTGCTTAATTTTCTATTTTTGCTTCTGTCTCTGTTTTTTGTCTCTACTTTCTCTGTCTCTGTCGCTCTGTCTCTCTCTCTCATTCTCTCTTCTCTCTGTCTCTCTCTTGGTCTCTCCTCTTGCTATTTCTATTTTTGCTTCTGTCTCTGTTTTGTCTCTGTCTTTTCTCTGATGTCTCTGTCGCTTGTCTCTCTCTTCATTCTCTCTCTCTCTGTCTCTCTCTGTCTCTTCTCTCTCTGTCTCTCTCTCTGCTTATTTCTATTTTTGCTTCTGTCAGTTTTTGTCTCTGTTTTTCTCTGTTCTCTGTCTCTCTCATTCTCTCTCTGTCGCTGTCTGTTCTCTGTCTCTGTCTGTCTCTCTCTCTGTCTCTGTCTGTTCTGTCTGTCTTGTCTCTCTCTCTCTCTCTCTCTCTCTCTCTCTCTTCTATCTATCTATCTCTGCTTATTTCTATTTTTAGCTCTGTCTCTGTTTTTTTTGTCTCTCTGTTCTTTCTCTGTCTCTGTTCTCTGTCTCTCTCTCTCTCTATTTCTCTCTCTGTCTCTCTCTCTCTGTGTCTATCTCTCTCTTTCTCTGTCTCTCTCTCTCTCTCATTCTTCTCTGTCTCTCTCTCTCTGTCATTCTCTGCTCACTCTCTATCTCTCTCTCTCATTCTCTCTATGTCTCTGTCTCTCTCTCTCTGTCTCTGTTCTCACCTTTCTCTTACACGCACACATTACAACACATTCTTCTTTCTTCTTCTTCTTCTTCTTCCTT
Source organism: Monoplex corrugatus (assembly GCA_030674185.1). Classification (NCBI taxonomy): domain Eukaryota; kingdom Metazoa; phylum Mollusca; class Gastropoda; order Littorinimorpha; family Ranellidae; genus Monoplex; species Monoplex corrugatus. The sequence continues at coordinate 957 of JAPXFY010003934.1, read as the reverse complement.
CATCTTCTTCTTCTTCTTCTTCTTTTTTCTTTTCTTCTTATTCTTCTTCTTCTTCTTCTTCTTCTTCTTCTTCTTCTTCTTCTTCTTCTTCATTCTTCTTTTCTTCTTCTTATTCTTCTTCTTCTTTCTTCTTCTTTTTTCTTCTTCTTCTTCTTTCTTTTTCTTCTTCTCTTCTTTTCTTTCTTTTTTCTTCTTTTCTTCTTCTCTTCTCTTCTTGTTTCTTCTCTTCTTCTTCCTTCTTCTCTTTTCTTCTTCTTCTTCCTCTTCTTGCTTCTTCTCTTCTTCTTCTTCTTCTCTCATTCTTTCTTCTCTTTTGCTTCTTCTTTTCCTTTCTTTTCTTCCAATCTTTTCTTCCATTTACTTCTTCATCTTTTTCATCTTTCTTCTTCTTCTTCTCTTCTTTTTCTTCTTATCTTCTTCTTTCTTTTCTTTTCTCTTCTCTTTTCTTTTCTTCTTTATTTCTTCTTCTTCTTTTCTTCTTCTTCTTCTTTTTCTTCTCTCTTCTTCTTCTCTTCTTCTTCTTCTTCCTTCTTCTTCCTCTCCTTCTTTTCTTCTTCTTTCTTCTTCTTCTTCATCTTCTTCTTCTTCTTCTTCTTCTCCATTCTTCTTCTTCTTCTTCCTTCTTCTTCTTCTTTCTTCCATTCTTCTTCCTTCTTCTTTCCATTCTTCTTCCATTTTTCATTCTTCTTCTTATTCTTTTCATTCTTTCCTTTCTTTTCCTTCTTCTTCCATTCTTTCTTCTCTTCTCTTCTTCTTCTTCTTCTCTTCTCTTCTCTTCTTCTTCTCTTCTTTCTTTTCTTCTTCTTCTCTTTCTTCTTCTTCTTCTTCTTCTTCTCTTCTTCTTTCTTCTTTCTTCTTCTTCTTCTTTCTTCTTTTCTTTCTTTTCTTCTTCCTTCTTCCTTTTTTTTCTTCTTGCTTCTTCTTTTCTTCCCTTTTCTCCTCTTCTCTTTTTTCTTC